>JAJMCZ010000175.1:0-33951 GCA_030573245.1 Ascobotryozyma americana | reverse complement strand
AATGGTAAAATTGAGGTTGTCGGTTTTGAAGAGGTTGAAGGTGGCATAATTTAATTTGATTTTTTTGCATTTTGTTTTGTTTTGTTTTGTTTTGTTTTTGTTTTTTGTTTTTTGTTTTCTTATTTTCTTGTGTATTTATTATGACTGGCAACTTGTATTGACGGAAATTTTTTTTTTTTTGGGTTTTTTTTTTTTTTTTGTTTCTTGAATTTATTTACTTATTTATCTATAAATATGTATATTAAACATTAACTTAATGTTATCATTTAAAAAAATATTAAGACAATAATTTATCAAATTATGCAACTAATTATAATTAACCAAATAATAAATATAAGACTCCCAAGAATATGTAAAACATTTATAAAACAAATAAAAATAAAATATTAAAACTATTAATAGTACAAAATAAAGAATCATTTTTTAATTAAAAGAGCACATTCATCACAATACCATTGTCCTTTAGGAGGAGAACTAAGACCTACGCAAGGTAAATGAAACCATTCTCGTTTACAATTTGGACCATCACAACCAACCATTTCACCATATGAAACCTGTTGACAATAACAGTATACAGGTTCTGATTCAATATCTTTTGGATCAGAGTGAGCAATTATTTCGATTTTAGAAACATTACTTGAAATGGTGTGCTTATCGTTTTGAGTATAATTAGAATTACTATTATTATTACTATTGGTAGTAATATTAGAATTAGAACTATTACTAGAACCACTGTTATTTGAACCTGGTAACCTTTTATTACCTCTTGAAGAACCTCCTCTTTGACCACGTTTTGTTGAAGATTCTTTTGTATTATGTGAGTTATTAGATTTTGTATTATTTTCATTATCATGATTTTTACCATTTTTTATTTCATGAGTTAATTCATTTGAAGTATTTGTTGAATTATTATTTGAATTATCTTTGGAATTGTTATCTTTAGAATTAGCATATGAATTGTTATTAACTCTTCTTCTTTTTACAGATGTAGGTGCTGAATGTTCATGATTATTATTTGAATTATCATTATTATTATAAAGATTATTATTATTTGCTGAAGAGGAATTTTTATTTTCATTTGAATTCACAGATGAATGAGTATTATTATTACTGTCATTATTATTATTATGATTATTATTATTATTATGATTATTATTTGATCTGGTAGAATTTCTACTTCTTGGGCCTGACCTTGTTGAAGAATCAGATGAATTAGAGCTTACTTGAGGTAAAGCAGGACTAGAAGCTGAATGTGGGAGTGAGTTTGAGTTTGAATTATTATTATTATTATTATTATTAGAATTTAAATTTGACGTTGAATTATTATTAGACTGTGATCTCCTACTCGCCATTGCTTCCCTTCTAGATTCTGAACGAGTTGTTGCCGGTGGCTTTTGTGGTTCAATAGTTTTATCTGCTAGAATTGCAGGATGATTCAAAGGACCTAAAATAACAGATTTTGGTATTTCATTAGTAGTAATTAAATTAAAATCTGTATCAATTCTTTTAACATGTTTTTCAATAGCTTCAGCAGCTACACCAGCAACATGAACTTTCTCTTCAAAAGAAGGCAAAAGTTCACCAAGAAGTTTTCTAATTTGCGATATACTTGCAAGTCTATTATGAGCATATTTTAAAGCTTCATCTTTTTCTAAGGAATTATCATCTTCCACTTCATTTTTTAAAAATTCTGATATAGAAGAAACTAAAAATGGATATAAATTTGCACTTTTTGCTTCGACTTCATTTAATAATGTGAAATGCCATATAAGTTCCATGGGAAGTGCCTCTAAGGCATCAGAAATATCATTTAATCCAGGATATAAATCTGTTAAATTCTTTTGACTTTTTGCCGCTACCGCTGCTTCTTCAATTTCTTGAGTTCTTCTTAGCGCCAATCTTTCTGAGGGTTGTCTAGTCATTGTGTTAAGTAAAAATATAAATAAAAGTAAACAGCAGGAAACCACAGCAATAAATAATATGCTACTTAAATATTTTCTATGCAATTTAATTCTCCCTATAGAATACAATAAATGCAATAAATTTATTCTCCTATACGTGCAAATCTTGAATTTCCACAGCGATTTATTAATTTATTATAGAAACATGATATAACAGCCTTTAAATCAGACGGATTCCATAGCAATATTATATTTTACCCTTCTTTTAAACAGTTTTTTTTTTTTTTTTTTTTTTTTTACTATGGTGCTTTTTAATTTTATAATAATTTTATTTTAATTTTATTTTAAATTTATTTTATTTTTAATTTTATTTTAATTTTATTTTATTTTAATTTTATTTTATTTTTAATTTTATTTTAATTTTATTTTATTTTAATTTTATTTTTTTTTAATTTTAATTTTATTTTATTTTTATTTTATTTTTAATTTTATTTTAATTTTATTTTATTTTAAATTTATTTTAAATTTATTTTAATTTTATTTAATTTTAATTTTATTTTATTTTATTTTAATTTTATTTTATTTTATTTTAATTTTATTTCAATTTTTTTTTAATTTTAATTTTATTTTATTTTATTTTAATTTTATTTTAATTTTATTCTAATTTTACAATTCTCTATTGTGTACCACTAGTCAATTATTTTACTATACTATACATTTTATTAAATTAATTTAAATATAAACTCAAATATACACAACATGCCTGCACAGAAAAAAAAAAATCAATCTCCAAAATTAAAATATTCGAATGAAAAAAATAAAAATAAAACTTCAGACGAAGATGAAGTTTCTTTAAACGATTCTCTAGACGAATCCTCAGATGATTCTTTAAAAGAATATTCTTCAAGTGAACCGTCAGATTTTGAAATGAGTGATGATGGTGAGGATTATGTCGATTTATCTAAAGCTTGGGATATTGCAATAAAAGAGGAAGAAGAAGAAAGTAATCAATCAGAAAAAAAAAAAAATTCAAAAAAAGAATTATTTAAAAGTATATCTAATGAAAATGATGATGATGAAATAGATGAATTTGATGGTAATAGTGATTTTGATAACGACAGTGATAGTGATGATACTTTTTCAGACAATGCCTTAAATAGTGCAATTGAAAGTTTTTCTAAACCTTCAATAGAATCAAAACGTAAAGCAAGATTATTAGATCCAGTTAGTAATGAAAGTGAATTCAATATTTCTTCATCTTCAAATAAACTATCTTTAGCAGATTTAGCATCAACTATAAATGATCAAGGTCTTAAACAATCTTTAAATCTTCTTAATAAAATTAAGAAATCAAAAAAAGCGAAAACTTTAGATGCCCCCCTTGCAAAAATTACTAGAGATAAAATAAATCGAAAGGCTGCTTATGAAATTTCTAAAGAAGAAGTTTCTAAATGGGCTGATACTGTAAAAAAAAATAGAAATGCTGATCATTTGCAATTCCCAATAAATCCGGTTCAATCATTTATTAATCCTTCTATCACTGCTTCTTCTAAACCTATTTCCCAATTTGAAGAAAAAATTCATTCTTTGTTAGAAGAATCACAACTTGTAAATGAACAAAAAGAAGCAGCTTTCGAACAGATGGAAACAAGTCATTTGTCCGTCGAACAAATAAAAAAGAAAACAAATCAATTAAGAATGATGAGAGAATTAATGTTTAGAGAAGAAAAAAAAGCAAAAAGATTAGCTAAAATTAAATCAAAAACTTATCGTAAAATTCAAAAGAAAAAACTAGAAAAGGAAAAAGCCTTATTAGGAAATCAGGATGATGATGAAGAAGATGGTGATGATCAAGATATTAAAAGGGCTAAAGAAAGAGCCACTTTAAAACATAAAAACTCTTCCAAATGGGCACAACAGGCTATAAAGTTCGGTCTTACAAAGGACTCAGAAACTAGGTCTGAGTTAGAAGATATGCTAAAAAGAGGAGAAATTTTAACCCAAAAAATATTAGGTAATGATTTAAATTCAGATTCAGCTAGTTCTGATGAAGAATTGAGTAGTGATGAAGAAACTATTAAACCTGATTCTGGAGTAATGAGTTTAAAATTTATGCAGGATGCAGAAAATAGACGTAAAGAAGAAAATAATAGAATAAAACAAGAAATTGAAAATCTCAGATCAGGTCACGATCAAGAGGAACTTAATTCTAATGATAAAATAAAATCTATTTCGAATAATGCTAACAAAATACTTAATTCGTCTCGCCGCGTTTATGCACCATCAATGAAAGATACTAATGAAAATTATGAAAAAGCTGTATTGAAAGCTATTGACGATGTTAATAGTAATAAAAATTTTTCATCTATTGATAAAAAATTCTCTGCTAAAAATTCTAAAGGTTCACACAATTTAGAAAATGTCACTTCTATTTCTCAAAGGAATAATTCAAAACGAAAGAACATTAACTCAAATAATATTTTCAACTCGAATGAAAATAATGAATCTGACCAACCTGGAACTGATGATCAAGAGGCAAATCCTTGGTTGCTAGCAGATGAAGATCCTCAAAGGAGAAAGAAAGCTAAAGTTATTGATAAAGATAGTACAAAACTTGTTAAAAACGAAGCAAAACTTGGCAAAGCGAAAAGGAATTTATCTCAAAATGGCACAGATACATCAGTTAATATTAATTTATCAGATACTTTAGACTTTATACCCAATCAAGAAAGTGATGACGAAGCTGAAGAACGGGAAGAACTTTTACAATTAACATCAACTAATACAAAAAACAAAGCATTCAAGCAGAAAGATTTAGTAAAGCAAGCTTTCTCGGGTGATGATGTTGTTTTAGAATTTGAAAATGAAAAGGAAAAGGTCATTAAAGATGAAGGTGACAAGGAGGTTGACACAGCTTTACCAGGTTGGGGAAGTTGGGCTGGGGAAGGGTTAAAAACAAAGCCAAAAATAAAAATTGAAAAGGGGGTTAAGAAAAACAAAAGAAAGGATGCTAAGCTCAATAAGGTTATTATAAATGAAAAAAGTAATAAAAAGAATTTAAAATATACATCTGATAAAGTACCTTTTCCGTTTGAAACTAAAGAGCAATATGAACGCTCTTTAAGAATGCCATTAGGCAAAGAATGGAATACTCAAAATGTATTTCAAGAAAATATCAAACCTAAGCTAATTATTAAACGGGGATATGTTATAGATCCTTTAAAAGCTCCATTTAAATCGAGTTAATAATGGCATTTTTTTTTTTTTTTTTTTAATTTGTATTTAAAATACTTTTCAAATTTTTGTCTTGTTTTGATTTAATTTTATTTGATTTATTTGATTTGATTTGATTTGTTTCTTATTTAAAAGTCCTTACAAGTTTTTTTTTTTTTCCTTCGGTATAGAAATGGGTAGTGTATTATAAATAAAAGTTTTTTGTTTTTACGGAGTTGAAAAAAAAAAAATATTAATTTCATAATCTTTCAAAACGCTAGTTGTTAATAGAAGAATTAACTGCTTCGTGATATACTGCAATTGCCAGAGATAATGACTTTCTTAAAGGTGCCAAACATTGCTCAATTTTTTGTTTTTCGGGTACATTAGCTTTATTAATAATATTATTTACACGACCTTGACTTTTCACTAAAGACTCTACTATATTTGTTAAAAGTGCGGCCTTTGATGGATCCCCACTTTGAAAATTCATCCAAAAATGTTGTAGAAACTCTGAAGCAGTAGAATGAGTAAGCATGATTTGTTGCATAAAATTAAAAGGTATTGGGTCTTTTTCATCAACATCAATTTCTGTATGCCTTTCTTTTGTCATTTCATTAACTGTTCTAAAAGCTTCATTTATATTATCATTTTCGTTTATTGTAAATTCTCTTAAATTAAATTTCTTTTTTAATGCTCCTTTAACATATTCTTCAACTTTATTATCTGTTAAGTCTTTATATTTATTTATATCATTAATATCATCAAGATCTTTATCTTTATTATAAAGAATTGAATTTGAATCGCCAACTTTTTTCGTTAAATCTCTTAAATGAAGCATGATTCTATCTTGTTCAGTTTCTGGTTCTAAATCCTTTAAAGCAAGTTCTTTTTCCATGTCATCAATTGATTCTGGATCAGTTGAACCATCTTTATTTACATTCTTTAATAATTTTTTACTTAATAAATTTAAACTTCTTAATGTATTTAATGAACTTGGTATAGCATCCGGTTTCATTGTAAAATCTGGAAGATTTCCTTGTTTTTCTGGATTATCTTCTTCATTACCTTCTATATCAATAAATTTTGAAACATGATATTGTGAAGATTTAGAAGAATTACTATTATTATTTTCATCATCATCATCGCCATCTATACTCATATTTAAATATTTATCTAAAAGACCATCAGGTTGTTGATTTGTATATTTTTCACCTCTAAGTTTACGAAATAATCTTGACATAAAAAACCTAGCCCAAAAATCTGATTCTGAGAGAGGTGGTACATTTTCATTATATGCCCTTTTAACTATTGGGTATTGTTCAAATATTTCCCTTATTTGCTCTCTTGTTACTGATAAATTTATCTTATTATCACCTTCTGTCATAATACGTATTTTACTCATTACATTATAAGGGCCACGTTTTTGAAAATTGAATAAAGCATTTTGTCTTAATAATGAAAGCCTTGTACTCCAAAATTCCTCACTACTTAAACCGCCTAGGATAACAATTTCTTTAAATGATCTTTGTAAAGATTTACTGTCATTTAATATTTTTCTTTGTAATTCTTCATTTTTTAGTAAATATTTATCTGATAATAAACGATTGCGATCTTCCATAGGTTTTTTTACTGAATTTTGTGACGTATTTATTGAACCAGATAATTTTTTTGCTTGATTGTTTACACATTCTGTTTGAGATTTTTGAATGGCAGATTTTATTGTATCAAATGTAGCATATGAATCAAAAGTAAAAGTCATAAATTTAGTTGATTCATTATCTGTTGCTGGTATTGAAATACGTATAAAATGTCGCTCTGCTTGATTTTTAACTTGTAGGCCTATTGGTAAGGAGGTTAGACATATGATTTAATTTAATATAAATGTTTTAATTACCTTTAATATCAATCATTGGTACTCTTAAACTTGGGGTTGTACTTCCCGCTAAAGACCAAGTTAATTCATCTAAATTCACAGTGATTATTCCATTTTTTTTTTTAAAAACAGCTTCCCCAGCCACGTTAATTTTGATAGACATTGATTAAGAATATTTTAATATTAATTTATATTTTAATTTAAAATTTTAACTTTTAAATTTTTGTTAGTATAATATTGACTATATGAAGAAAATCTGTTCGCCATGCAAGAAAGGTTTATAAAAAAAAAAAAAAAAAAAAAAAAAAAAAAAAAAAAAAAAAAAAAAAAAAAAAAAAAAAAAAAAAAAAAAAAAAAAAATACAAATCAAATTATAACAAAAATTGTCTATATTATATAAATAATAACATAATAATACAATAATATATATATGTATATAAATAAATATTTTTTTTTCTAGCCTGTATGATTCTTATTTCATTTCTTCCATTTTGAGTTTCTAATTCACTAATGATCAAATTAAAGACTTACCGGTACTGGTATAATTAAACATTATACCCTAATAATGATTAATTACCCAGGTATATTGCATTGGGTTACCATGGCAAATAGGGTTTATTATTTAGAAACTCTTTGAAAAAGCTGCATTTGCACACCTCGATGGAAATTTTTGGTGGGCATTTACCCAAAAGGTAAGCATTTAGAGAGTTTTATAATCATATAAAGTAATTAATGGGAAAAAAAAAAAAGAATATATGTAATTATATAATTTAATTCATTATATTTCAGACACTATTTATTAGTATTTTATATTATATGGTAAATTGAGTAAATATTAAATTTTCTTAGCGAGTATTTTTTTGTATTATCTATTTTTATTTAATTAATTTTTAATTTTACTTTTATATACTGCAGTATTTCATTTATATTGCAGTAGTAATTTATCACACATATTTATAATTTAAAAACCCTTTTTATAAAAAAAGTACTTAAAACACCCTAATAATCATATATATTTAAATAAAAACCAAATAAATTATTTTCCCTTTTTAAATGTTAATATCATAATCTAAAATTTATAAACATAAATTTTTGGATTAAAGTTTATATTTTATTTTATTTTATACTGTATTGTTTTATATTATTTATAGAATAAACATATATATACATTATAGACTTATATTTTTTTTCTTTTTTTTTTTTCTTTTCATATCTTCTCAGATATTCTCATATTTGTAATTCATACTTATGGCTTTGAATGATGACTACCAAAGGTCTGTAAATCTATTTTAATTTATTTAAGTTTTATTTGTTTTATTTATAAATATCAAAGATTTTATTAACCATACAAATATTTATATTTTTGTTTTTATATTATTGTTTTATTATAGAAATTGGCACAAAAAGTCTTATAATCCTAGTAGATCTAATCAACAACAATCTATAAGAAGATCTAATGAAAATAATAATACAAATTTAGGAGGATTTTCAGATAATATTTCTCAACAACAACCGTTACCGCAAAGATTTAGGAATAATAATAATAGCAATAATAATAATAATAATAATAATAATAATAAAAATTATAATAATAATAACAATAATAATAATAATAATAACCATAATCATAATCATAACAGACATGGTACAAGATATGAATCACAAGCTAATAGAAGAGCAAATATGAATGCAAATCATGTTCCAATTGGAAATTTTAATGGTAAAGAAGTGGAACAATATTTGACGAAAAGTACGTATTATTTTTTTTAATAACAAGAATAAATATAAAATTTATTTTTATAGGTCTAACCTTTTTTTTTTTTTTCTTTAAAAAATTATATAGATTTTAATAACGACAATTTACAAGCTCAGGCTGGATCCGGTTCAGCAGGTATGTTTTATGTGCTATGTTTTTTATTATCATTTCTGCTATAAACCATTCGAAAGCTTACTTTTTTTCAGTAATTTACAAGGAAGGTGGAAATAGATGGACAGTGGCGTCTGGGTCTGCATGGGGACAAAAGAGTTACCATACAGCAGCAGGATATACTTTTTCTAATGAAATACGTAAAGCTTTTAGAGCGTATAAAAATACAAAACAAGAAAATAAGTAGCAAGTATATAATATAATTTTAATGTTTTTATCAATAATCAGCTTTTCCTATATGTTTAAAATGCAATTCGTAGAATATCTTATGTTATTATATATGTTATTACTTATGTCATTTATTTTATTATTTCTTTTATTTACTATAGTATATTTATTATATTATATTATATTTATATTATTTAATTGTTGACCTGAAATGCAAACAAATCCTCTCATCAATGTCCCATTGTAAATTTATATTGTCTTTTCAAAATCAATTTATACCTTTTATACCGCGCCTCCAACAAAAAAAAAGAAAAAAAGAGAAAAAACGAAAAAAACTAAAAAGCGCCAGAAATATAAAGAAAATATGGGGAAAAAAAAAAAAGATCCAACTGTAAAAATTTGTAAAAGTAAAATATAATGACATGAAATATAGATCAACTCGAAATTAATATTTTAATGAAAAAAAACAAAAAAAAAAAAAAAAAAAAAAAAAAAAAAAAAAAAAAAAAAAAAAAAAAAAAAAAAAAAAGAAAGAAAGAAATGAAAGTTACAAGTATTCAAAGCAATCCTCGAATTCATCTGACTCGTCTTCGGAAGCAGAAAAAAATTCATCTTCAGAAGCAGAAAAGTATTCGTCTTCAGAAGCAGAAAAAAATTCATCTTCAGAAGCAGAAAAATAGCAGCTATCATCAGATTCAAAATCAAAAATAGATCCAGATCCAGATTCAAACTCAGATTCAGAATCATCTGAAATAATCAAATGGAAATCATTATTTGAATTTGCAGTATAAAAGTTTTCCTCATACAAACATAACGGAAGAGAATGATGATAATTGTTAATATAAACACCATCATCAATACTCTTATTTTGACTATTAATACCGTATTCGGCATTATAATTAAACGTATTAATATCACAGCTTCTAGCTGTCATTTTCCTACCTTTTTGGCAAAAAGACATACAGTCTGAATCAGTGGATATTGGTTTTAAATCAAAATTAGTTTGACGTGTACGTGAAGTTTTATTAGCACTGCAATTAGAAATATCATGTGAATACTTGCAATTTTCTTTGTATGAACATTTGCCAGTAGCCTTAAATTGTCGGCAAGGTTTAGAACGGAATTTGTTTAAAAAACGAGAAAAAAATTCTTTTTTTTCTCCTGGTGACGACAAAAAAACACGAGACGGCGCATAAAAATTAGAAACTTGTCTACATACAGGGCATTTTTTAGAAGAAGCATATTGGCTTTCATATTTTTCAGAATCTTCAACATTATCATTAATTTCATTAGAGGAATCTCCATTCTCCCTATTGTTATCATTATTATTTAAATCTGTTTCTGATGGAAAAGATAAATTAATATTTTCCAACATTTTTTTAATATTTTCAATATCCTCCTTATCAAGAATAGATGTAATAGTTTTTTCATCTGCATTATTTAAGGAAATAACATGAGATTTATTTAATTCAGATAATTGATTATTATTTGATGTGTTGCTAGAATATGCATTTCTAGACCAACCATCATCAAAAAACTCAAAATCTATTTTTTTATTTCTATTTTTATTCGCATTATTGTTTTTATTAACATTAGTATTATTAGGCTCTAAATTTTTTATTCTTTGTGATTCAACTTGATTTGTAGTTAAATTATTAGATTTATTATTTTTTGCATTAGTTTTTTCCTTCTGTTCTCTACCACGTTGTAGCAACAGTTCAAAGGATCTTTGACTTTGTAGTTCACGTTTTAATGTTTTTTCTTTAAATTCATTTTTTTCATCTAATTCCATTGTTTCATTGTTATTATCATCAAATGAAATTTCTTCTTGCATATAACGAGATATATGTTGCGCATCATCCGGAAAGGTAGGAGAAAAAAATCGATCATTAATGCTTTGCTGCTGATCTTGATGCTGTGAAGTTGAAAATGAAATAGGATTAGAAGATACTACACTCTTTTTATGGGAACGCCATTCCTTCAAGCAATTAATACAAAATACATGATTACAACTTTGCAAAATACCATAAGTATATGGAACTTCTAAGCATATTGCACAAACTTGTGGCTCTTCTTTTTCTTCAAATAAATGCTGTTCATTTTTTTCTGAATATGACATTAACTGTGATATTGAATATGGATATTGAGCTAAATATGAAGTAGATGATAAATAAGTATAAATGTCTGGATAATATATAGGAGTAATTAAAGAAGGTGATTGAATAGATGTGCAAGGAGATGAAAAGTTATTATCAAATTCAACAGATGATAATGGAGATGTAATAGCAGTAGACGGTGTAAATACAGATGAATTAGAATAATTCTCAGTTGATAAAGAAGAGTTTGAATCTAAGCCAGGAGATAAACAATCCATTGACTGGTTTTCTGTTGAAGGATAATTACAATTATAATTACAATTATAGTTATAGTTGTAGATTCTATTGTTGTTATTGTAATTAGTATTATTAATAGTGGTGGTAGTAGTAGTAGTAGTATTATTATCATGAAGATACCAACAACTATCCCCGCGCCAACAAAATCCAGATTTATAAAATTTACAAGAGATAGGAATTTTTTTGGTAGCAGGAATGTTCAAATTTAAATTTAAATTTGAAGCTTCTGTTTTAGCTTTATTGGTATTATGAGATTTATTTATACTCCCGAATTTCCTTAAATTATCATGTCCATGATTTTCATTATTTTGCTCAATTTCAATCTCAATATTATCTATATTGATATTTTCTTCATTACTTAAAGCATCATAATAAATTGAAGATTTATAGTTTGTAAAATCGTCATTTTCGATAGAATTTTTTGGTAAATTCAAATTTAAAGATGAAGAATATGAATTTTCTATTGAAGGTTTACAAGAAGAACCTTTTGATTTACATTTTAAATTTTTTTTCTTAGTTTTTTTAAAAATTAAATTAGTATTAAAAGTATCATAGCTTTCATCATCAGCGTCAGCTTCAGCATCGGAGAATCCATCATTATAATATGTGTGAAATCCATCCTTAGTAACTGCAGCCATGGCAACAAACGAACATGAATAAAAGGTACAATATAATAAATATAAAGGAAAAACTCTATGATATTCCCTTATATTATTATATTTAGTATTGTATTAGATAGGGAGTATTCGAAAGTAAGTAAGAGTGAGTAAGTGAATAAAATTAAATAAAGAGCGGAAATAAAATGAAAGTTTTCTAAATATATATATATATATATATATATATATTATAATTTTGAAGTGAAGAAATTTGAAAGAAAAAAAAAGAAGGAAAGATATAACCTACTTTTATAAATATATCTATATATATATATATATATTCTTTTATAATTAGCGACTTTCGGCTTATCTTTATTTTAATATATATATTAATATATATTATTTTATTTTGTTGTTATTATAGTAATTTATCCTTTGTTTTATAATTTATTATTTTGTGGTTGCTATTATGCCAATATTGTATAATAATTTAGTTTTTCCAAGTAATTTAGTAATCAATAAACAAAGAAATTATAATAATAAAATATAAAAATTTAATAATTTTAATTTATTATATAATTCGGACCTCAAAAAGAAAACCTATGTTTCAGTGTTATTTTAGGATGGTTATTATAACGGACGAGAGTTATAGATTAGTAAATAAGATAAAGAATATATGTTAATAATAATAAACCGACGATCGAAGTAAGCAATAAGAAATATGCTGCAACAATTGAAATAAAAGAAAATTATTGCAAATATAAAATAAATAAATAAATAAATAAATGCAATTATATAATATTAAATTATCAGATATAGAATAAAAAGGAATATAATTTTAAATAATATTGTTCTAAAATTAAAGGTAAAGAAAAGAATAAAACAAAATGAAATGAATTAATAAAAAGAATAAAAGAACAAAAGAACAAAATGAAATGAAATTAATAAAAAGAATAAAAGAATAAAATGATAAAGAATAAAAGATAAAAGAACAAAATGATAAAGAATAAAAGATAAAAGATAAAAAAATAGAAGAATTACTAAGTTAAAAAGTTTAAAGTTTAAAGTTTAAAGTTTTTGAAAACTGTGTTAAAAGAGAATAGAAAAATTAAACAAAAATAAATAAATCAAAAACTGTTGCTCAAATAATATGTTAGTAGCTAATTTAATATTTAATAGAGAAATAGAACATTTTCAATAAAAATTCTTATACGTAAAATTTATTTATATATAGATCTTAAATTTCATATTAAATCGAATATATTTACACGTACCTTAATTATAGTAATTACGACGTAAATTGTCCTATCACACAAAAGTTGGAATGATTCTTATTCTAAATATAAAATCTTGACGTAAAAACGTAAGTAAAGTTAATATATATATATATATATATTTATACTTTACTGTTCAAAATAATATAAGAATAAAAAAATATTTTAAATTTACTCCTATAAATAGATTTATGTGATTATTTTATTTTATTTATTTTTTTATTTTACGCTACTCTGCCCTATATTTATTTCTTTTTATTTTACACTATATTTATTCCTACTGCGATCGTTTATTATATTTTCGTTTAGGAACAGCTTTCGTTTTATCAATTTAGGGTAATTCCAGAAGTCATCCGTTACCCGGATGAGAAATTTATTGTATTTAATGTATAATTTATTATTTTTTTAAACCGCAAACTGTTTGTATTTTAATTAAGTTTTTTTAGAAAATTATTAGAAATCACTTTTTTTAATTTACTTTTCAACAACTTTGCTGTAATATGATCACTTTTATTTTTATAAATTTTATGTAAATCTTTCATATAATAAAACTATATATGTATACAACTATTTGATTATTTTTTTGATTATTTTATTTATTTTTACTTCCAGTTGACGCTAGTACGAGTGTATTTATGGAAAGCTCATCTATTAACAAATCAAACTCGGTTTCTATGACAATTATCACTTTTTTTTTTTTGCGGGGATGAAATTTTTTAGTTTTGCGTATGTTTAATTTAATATTTTTACATGTATTATATTATACCCAACTGAGTTTTAATGCGGATAGTCTAAATAAAAAAAAAAATTCTGTAGAAATTATTATTCGTGTTAAAATGAATATAACAAATATAATAAATATATAGTTTATACTGTGTATTGTATTTTATTTTATAAAAATATATTTACATATTTACATATTTACATATTTACATATTAAATACAACTTTGCCTCTTTTAGATTTCCAATATTTGACTAAATCACGGAATAAACAAGAAGCCACAATTTACTCACTTTAAGTACACTTAAGAAGTCTTGGTTTTTTCTTACAGTTTATACGGATAATATAGCCATAATTAGTTAGTGGCTTTAGGCGATCTACGTTGCTATGAAACCGAACACAAGCAGATCTCACAGCATTAGAAAATATTATAAATAGTGCGATTATATAATGTAAAATTATGTGAAAATTGAAAATAACCTCACACAATATATAAAGATTAAATTATATTATTAATTATTATAACATGTTTTATTGTTTCATTCATTATTAATTAGTGAATTAATTATTTATTTATTCTACTCTATTCTATTTTAAAAACTAGGTTTGTTCCTTCTAATCTGCTACGTTGATAATAGAATGTAGTTGACAGATAGATAACTATAAGAAGTGCCATAGAAACATTACTAATATAAAACTCTACTACTGTAATAAGATCTGTTTATATAAGAAAGAAAAAAGGTAGATTATATTTCAATATTTATAATATAAATAAGCTCTTACATAGTGCTGGGCAAAAGACCGTCCAAAAAATACTGCGGTCCAAAAAAGACCGCAAAAGATGGTTACTAGGGAAAATACGGCTTTCGCTCAGTTCTACTCTTGTCTATATACGCATAAGCTGCTTAAATAATCATGTGAAATGATTAATATTTATATCATATTTGACAACTGTCAGAAAATCAAACAGGCCCGCATTTTTCTTTTTATTCTTATTTTATCTTTTTAATATCATTTTTTTAAGGGTTTATTAAAGTAGAATATCATTTTTTTTCGTATTTGAATTGAAATATGTTTATATTTATTTATATATAATTTCTCATGTAAAAATGTAATATTATTCATTGTCTAGATTTTCAATTTAAAATAAATATAATTTGTACCATAGTTACTACGGATATACAAAGTTATTATGAAAGCATAAATAGTTTTAAGTGTAAAACTAGTTAAACTGCATAATCTTTTTTTTTTTTTTTAAAAAATATGAAATAATATTAAATATTTTTATAAATATGGCCAGTGTTCAAAAAAAAAAAAAAAAAAGTTTTTTTAATTCAATTATTTTGTTTACAAAATTTAACAATAATAATACTAAAATAATATACCAGTACTATTTTTATTTCTTTATTATATCAAAGTCTTGTATTATGAGCTTTGAAAATTAAACCTAATCATATAACCAAATACGTAGCTATAACAACCAAGACATCCCTGATGAAACTAAAAATAAGATTAATAATTATATTAATACAACAGTACAGATTAAGTAAGATATTGCGATTTATTCTGGTGAACGAACTATTAAGGACTTATAATAAATGGAATAAACAAAGTTCTATTTATCGAAATTATAATAATTTTGTTACTTATTTTGATACTTTTTTTATTATTAATTAATTATTTATCACTATTTGTTTTTATAACTTTAACATATTTCTCAATATGGATCAGAACTTGGAAGATGATAAAGCTGGTTTAGAAAAACATAACTCAAAACCATCGGCCGTAGTCACGCGAGTTGAAAAAATGTTAAAGGATTTGGTATGGTTTTGTTTAGTTATTAGTTTTAATTTTATTATTAATTTGTATAAATATTTTTATTAGTATCCTATTATTATTTTATAATTGTTAGTTATTTCTTACTATTACTTTACATTTTTATACTAATATTCAGAGTGACAAGGTTGCAGATATGTCTAACGAGGTTACACAAAAAAGTAAAATTGTTTGGTCATTTTTATTTGCTATTTAATACATTAAAATATATATATTTATCTTGCTAACAAACATAGTGGATGAATTAAGTACACGAGTAGATTCTTTAGAAAAAGAACTTTTAAAAAAGTAACTACCAATTTTATTTTCATTTAGTATAATATATATTAATCTATCATGACTTTCAAAATATTCAAGTGTATATAAAATTTTTCATTTTTTTTTTTTTTTTTTTATTGAAAAAGAAACCATTAAATATTTATTTAAATAAACAAAAATAGAAATAAAAAAAATCATATTAAAATAAAATTTAATAAATATTAATAAATATTAACCTACATTAATCTGCCTAATTTGTAGTTTACTTAAACAATAAATATTATTTATCAACTATGTTAAAATTATCGATAACATATATTAACTTTTCCTTCCTCTCTTGGTATTACAGATTATTTGTTTATTCCATCTTGTAAAAAACCTTAAAATTCATCATGAATAGAAGTATCTTCTGTGCCTTTTATAAAAAGTTCAAGAATATTTTTACGTGCTACAAAGCTTTTTAACTTTGCATCAGAATATTTCTTTCCCTTTGCTCCATCAATAATGTTTGATATACGTTTGAATTCTTTAGGAGCATATTCAGCATCTTTTGTTATCTTTTCCGCAAATTTGATATAATATTTAATTACTTCAGCAATATCTTCAATACTGTTTCTAGCTTCAAAAGTTCTGAACTTATTTAAAACTTTTTCTCGTTTAATTTTTTCATATCTAGCAGTTTTTGATACTTTTAATGAATCAGCAAATTCTTTCGCAAGTTCAGTTAATGGTTTTATTAAACCAGTATCTTTAAATTGCAATTCTCCTCTAATTGTTCTTTTATAAACAGAATATTGATTACACATTGATACTAAACCATTTATATCATATCCATTAAGATATTTAACTAGAGCCTCTGGGAAGTATGGTAGAATACCAGATTTACTTGGATCATCATCTTCTTCTGGATCTGGATTTGAAATTCTTTCTGGATAAAAATAAACAGATGGAAATGTCAATATAGAACGTTTTTTTAAATACTTTTTTAAATCTTTTATTTCTTTTTCTTTTTTTTTTTCTTCATCTTCTTCATCACCTTCTTCTTTTTTCTTTTCTTTTTTCTTTTCTTTTTCCTTTTCTTTTTCCTTTTCTTTTTCCTTTTCTTTTTCTCCTTCTTTGTCCTCACCTTCTTCAGTATCATCATCTTCACTTTCATCATCTTCACTTTCATCATCTTCACTTTCATCATCATCTTCTTCATCTTCTATCAAATAAACATCCTCAGATTCATCAACTGGAGGAGCTTCAAGAATTGCAATATTTATACTTTTCTCATCCGAAAAAATATCAGCTAATTGATCCCAAACATTTAAAACTGCTTGTGATTCAGGAGATTCAGCTTCAACAAATGCGACTAAAGCAAAATGATTTGGGCTGTAAGCAATATCACTTATATTATTAAGACCCATGTATAATAAATTTGATAATGGTTTACCATCTTTATCGTATTTTTGTTTTAATTTTTTTAAAGGATTAATATAATTTTTAGGTTTATTTTCCTTAGCTAATCTTTTATTTATTGCATCATTATGTATTAAAAGTGGTTCAGGTATTTGAAAAAAATCACCACCAGTTTCAGAACTTGCTTTATTAACAAAATCAACCAATTCTTTTGCAGGGTAAGCATTAATTTCATCACCAATAAATGAGAAAAAAGATGCTAAGTCTCTCATGCCAAAATAATCAATAGGCGGGTCATCACGATAGCCATTAAAAAGTTTAATTGTCGGAAATGATTTAATACCATATCTATTTGCAAATTCTTTATGAGAATCTGCATTAAGCATAGCTATTTGAATTTTACCACTCATAGATTCAAAAATACGTCCAAGTTGAAAATAAAGTGGTGTTAATCTTTTACAATGTCCACACCATGGTGCATAAAAATCTACAAGTGTTGGTATTTTAGAGTCAAGTACCACTTCATCAAAATTATCATCAAACAATTCTATAACCGCTCCAGTTACTTTTTGAAAAAGACTTAACTGAAAAATTAATAGAAATATTAGTTTACTAGATAAAACAAACGGAGACTTCATTATTTATTTATCTTAAATAGTAAATGAATCTACTGTAAATTTTATTACTTGCTATTTATTAATTTTAATATCTATATATATTAATTCTAAAGATATATATTTATATATATTTATATATATTTTATTTGTCTACACATAAATGTTAATTGCGTATCAAAATTATATTTATTACTAATAAAAGCGCCAACTTTCCAAATAAATAAAAGCACGCTATCCTTTTATTACTAAAATAAATTTACATATTATATATTATTAATACAATTTTTATCATTATAATTAATAAGAAATATGTACCTTATCTTTACTATCTAAATTATGTTATTCAATTGTTTGTTTTTAATTTTTATGAAAAAATGCCAGCACACAATGACGCGAAATTCCAATTTAGGTTCTATGGTCGACGAATTTGGCTCAGTTAATAAACCACTGTTAATTGAATATATTTGTTGCTACAACAACCGACAATTTACCCTGTTTTAATTTATTTGACGTCCTATAATAATGTAGTCCCCATAGAATCGGAGATGACTGTAAATGGGGAATTTTATGTAAATGTAGTACATGTATACACTTATGTAATACAATAGAAACAAAAAAATAGAGATTATATGGTTAATACTATTTGTTATTTCTTTCCTTACATAAGTGACTACGCATGTCAATAGTTACACAAAAATTCCCCATTTCCAGTATGTCCCCGATTCTAGAGGGACTACATTATAATTAGCTTCCATTTTAACCCGTAATTATAGTTTCTATGGGTACATATACAAAATTATCTTTCTTTAGCAAAAAATTAAAATTTTTCATATACAGTTAATTAACTATAGATTGGTTGAATAAGGGAAGTTTATTATAGGAGTAAATAATATAAGTATTGCAAAATAAAAGAAAAAATAAGGTTAGTTATCGTTATACTTGATTAATTAATTAATATATAGTTAAAGAGTTGTTGAAATATTTCTTTTTAAGAAATTGATTAAGAATAGTTTACTAACTGTAAATTTTTTTTTTTTTTAATTTTTCTTTTGTAATTAGTAAAAATGGCTAAAATTTCGGTTGTTAACGAAAAGGACGATTCAGATTATGAAGATATCAGTGATGTTAGTGACGAAGAACTCGATGAAGAAAAATTAGATGAATTAATTGGTGATGAAACATTATATGAAAGAATTGTTGCACTTAAAGATATTTTACCACCATCACAACGAACTGCTATTAGTGACACATTATCATCAGTTAGCTCATCTTCATTATCTACAATTTTTTTCCTTGGACGAAGTTTACGTATAATTACATCATCAATACTTTTACTTGGAGCACCACTTGGATTAGCTTTCCTTGCTGAACAACAACAGCTTGAACTTGAAAGGGAGTCCAAAGCATCCCAAGGAGCTAATGATGTTCTTGCACCAGGGGCTGATGCAGGATTTGGAAGAACACTATAAGGGGGTGGATTATAAAAATAAAATAATATTTTATTATTTTATTATATTATTTATTGTGAATAGTTTATGTTTAGTATAATTATGATTAGTCAAATATTTATAAAACATTTGTATATACGACATTTAAATATTGTATAATTTATGTAGATTGAATACGTTATATATATATTTGTACATGTGCTATATATTAATAAATATATACAAATAATAATAAATAATAATAAATAATAATAAATAATAATAAATAATAATAAATAATAATTAATAATAATTAACAATAAATAATAATAAATAATAATAAATAATAATAAATAATAATAAATAATAATAAATAATAATAAATAATAATAAATAATAATAAATAATAATAAATAATAATTAATAATAATTAATAATAATTAACAATAAAAAACACACAATCATTCACGCATTACGCGTTTTATTATATGAAACGCGTTCACTCTGTTCTGCCGTAAATGTAATCCAAATATGCAAGAAAAGAAAAAAACACGAGACGATATAATTAAAAAATTATTAATCCATTTACAAAAATAAACAGCCGCATCTGTGCTATGAGGGAAACCAAATTCATTATATAAAAAAAAAATGCATACTAATTGTTTATTAATACTAATTAATTCAGTAACAAGGAAATAGAAAGTTTAGGCTTATTTTATAACCATAACAACCAAATTACTACTTCAGTTTATTCTTCGCGCTATAAATATTATAAATACAATATAATTGCCAATTAGTATGAAATATACGCTTAAATATGAAATATACTATGTATTATACTTAAATTATATAATATAAATAAAAATTAACGCGTTCAGGGTAATACGATTCCTTTTTTTTTTATTATTGTTTTTTTTCCCTATATATTGTTATAATATTATTAAAATATTATTATTATTATTATAGTAATTATTACTAATTTTTTTAATTTTTTTTTAATTTTTTTCTCGCGTTGGAATGCAGTAACTTTCAATTTCTGCGTAATAATTCCTACACCAGAAATTTTACACTGTGTTCTGAGATTATTTAAAGCCGAGACAAATGCTAATTGGAAACATTTTCTTTTTTCTTTTTGTTTTTAATAGTGTGATAAAATTGTGATATAAGGCATTTACTATTTATTTATATATATATATACTACTATATAATAATATCATTTATTTATACAATACTATATAAATTAACTATCAGTATCATTCTATAATTTCTTATTTATTTTATTAATTTTTCTATTAATTATAAATTATACAATGTCTTTGGAATCTTCTGTTAAAAAGGTTAGTTTATAATAAATGATTATTAATTAATAGTTTTTATTATATTACCATTTACTAATAATCTAGACCGCTACGGTTCTTTCTAATTTAAACATCGAATCAAACAACGGAAAATACGCGTTTAATAATAAAGAAAATATTCCTGGAAAATGTGTAGAACCAATTAAAAAACTTTTTAATAAACCAGTTTTAAGTGTGATTTCTGATAATCAAAGTAATCAAGCCTTAAATTCAGCATTATCAAGCATTGATACAATTAAAGATGATATTGCATTCCAAAAAACGCGTGAATATCTTCGTTCAGTTCAAAGCCAAGAACCACTTTTACAAGAAAATCCAAATAGATTTGTTTTATTCCCAATTCAATATAATGAAATCTGGCAAATGTATAAGAAAGCCGAAGCTTCATTTTGGACTGCTGAGGAAATTGATTTAGGAAAAGATTTACATGATTGGGATAATAGAATGAATGATGATGAAAAGTTTTTCATTTCTCATGTTTTAGCATTCTTTGCTGCTTCAGATGGTATTGTTAATGAAAATTTAGTTGAAAGATTTTGTGCAGAGGTCCAAGTTTCAGAAGCTAGATGCTTTTATGGTTTCCAAATTATGATGGAAAATATACATTCTGAAACTTATTCTCTTCTCATTGATACTTATATTAAAGATGCTTCTCAAAGAAAATATCTTTTTGATGCGATTGATACTATCCCTTGTATTAGACTTAAAGCTGATTGGGCTCTTCGCTGGATTGAAGACAAAGATTCTGTTTTTGCTGAACGTTTAGTTGCTTTTGCAGCTGTTGAAGGTATTTTCTTTTCTGGCTCATTTGCTTCTATCTTTTGGCTTAAAAAACGTGGTCTTATGCCAGGTCTTACCTTTTCAAATGAGCTTATTTCTCGTGATGAAGGTTTACATACTGATTTTGCTTGTTTATTATTTTCTCATTTAAGTCATAGACCTTCTAAATCAACCGTTGAGCGAATAATTACTGAAGCTGTTAAAATTGAACAACAATTTTTAACTGAAGCTCTTCCAGTTGCTTTACTTGGAATGAATTCAAAACTTATGGTCCAATATATTGAATTTGTTGCTGATCGGTTACTTGTTGCTTTAGGAAATTCTAAAGTTTATAATTCTACAAATCCTTTTGATTTTATGGAAAATATTTCTCTTTCAGGAAAGACCAACTTTTTCGAAAAGCGTGTTTCTGATTATCAAATTTCTGGTGTTATGGCTAAATCAGATGCTGCTGCTAGAAAGCGTGCTGGTGAAGTTGTAGATGAATCTGATGGTTTAGCTCTTGATGATGATTTTTAAACTGCACAATGTTTTATTGATATTTTTATTTTATTTTTTGTATATCTTTTAATTTCAGTTTGATACGAATTGTTAATGATTCATTTGTGGGGTTTTATTTTACTTTCTATTTTTTTTTTATTATTCTACTGTTTATTCTTTTAATGCCATCTTTAATACTTTCGAAAGGTATTTTTCAACGTACTTTTTAAAGTACAACTTTATGATTTAATGTTTTTATATTTATGTGTGGTTACCAAATTTATTTGAAATGTTCTTATAGACTTTCATCCTGGGGGGATTGTCCTCTTTTATCTCATTTTTATTTCATCTTTCAGCTCATCTTTCATATGTTTATTTATGTTTATGTTTATGTTTATTTTATTTTCTTTTACTTTATAGTTGGATGGAATATCATTAACATAATAAGTAATGATTTTATCAAACTTTATGCTTTTAAAATAGCTATTTCAATGTAACTTTAGTTTAAATTTTATTATTAGTATTTCATCCAATTAATGTACATTATATTTTTAAGAAGAAACTGAAATTAATTATATAGTAAAACAATAAAGGCAATACAATCAGGCTTATCAAATGCACTTGAAGATAAATATCACCATGGCAACCGTTTTTTTTTCTTCTTCTATTTCCAATAAAAATCATATTTCACGTGTGCTTCATATCCAGTTTTATTAAAAATAAAGACCTTCTTCAGCCTCATGACCGGTTTTGACAAGCCCGAAGTGTTTTTATCGTATTACACATTATTAGAAAAGAAGAAATTTTATTACTAAGCACATAAAGAACTATTACGTAATAATATTATTAGATATTAAGAATAAACAATATTTGTGCGACCAAGATAAACAAGAACATCACAAACAAACAAATTGCTAAATAAAAGAAATTATATATAAAAGGAAGAAAAACAAAAAAGTGCATGTACTGCTATATACGCCGGCACCAAAATTAATATCCATTGGATGCCCATTGGTAGCCCATTTAAATTCTACTGAAAGGTTCATTAAATGCCTAATTAATGCTTAATTAATGCTTAATTAATGCTCATTAACTTATAAACGACATGCTAGTTAATTTAACTTCTTTTATAAAAAAATCTGTCAAAGGGTAAACAAACAATTAGAAAGCATTATAATAAAGCATTAATATGGAGAATGATCAAATATTTTTAATTGCAACAGTAAGAAAAATATATTTACATAGTATATTATACTATATTAAATGTGAATTTAACTCCTGTACAGATACTAACTTATTAGGCGTTGGCAATTTTAAACTCAAAACCTGAAAGAACAACAGTCCAAGGTATGAAATGTTATAATTACAGTACAGTATAAATAAAAACATGTCGACTAACAATTATAGAACATATTAATTCGCTTAAAAAAACAAAACGAAACAAAGAAGAGTTGAATCCCTCCGATTATTGGCGTTCTAGATATGAGCAGCAACTAAAGGAAATTGCCTATTTGAGAGGAAAATGCATTGATTTGAATAGAAAAAATGACCCTTCTAGTATGGCAACTTCTAAGAAACGAAAACTTGATAACAATTCTACCCAAATGACACAATCAGAAAATGAAGAAAATAATATACACATGTTTAATTTTGCAACCGCTTGTTTTAAATCTAAAATAGAATCTGCATTCTTGTTATTAGAAGAAAATATACAGTATAATAATAATCTTTATTCTATCAAAAATGAAAAGACAAAAGAAATAAAAAAAAATCAAAATAATGATTGTTTAAATGTTGGAGACGAACCAAGGCTTTTTCATTACAATTGTATCACTCGCCTGGAAGGAGAAAATGTAGCTGCTGAATTAATATGTACAGCTATAGGCTCAGGATTAATAACAATCCAAGATATCTCTAAAACAGTAAATCTAGTGTATTCGAAAACCTTAGACTTAAATATACGTTTGACTTTAGCAAAAGGACTTTTGGATGTTTTAAATATTTTAGATGAAGATAAATATGTTCCAAAAGAACAACCCCTCAAATCCAGCACCTCAAGCATTAATCATAATTATCTACATCAGTTTTCCCTAAAAAAAAATAATATATATTCGGATAGTGTAAATAACCAACAGCTAAAAAAAGTTAAAACACTTAGTGGTCAATCTACAGCAAAAATAAATCAAAAAAGTTTATTTAAAGTACAAATATTGAAAGATGACAAATCAGATCAAAGTAATATGAAAATAGAAAAGACTAAAGAAAAAATTAAAAAACAATGGGAGATTTCACTTTTTATTATATTTCAAGTGAATATACATTCAACGAATTGTGATTGTTTATGTCACACAAACAAAATGGGATGTCCTAAAGAAACTACAAATACAAATATTGAGGGGGGTATCAATGAATCATCTAGAATAAATCATGATTATACTAAAAATAAATTTAATGAAAACAATTCAAAAATCTGTGGATGCTTTGTGCTAAAATTAGCTGCAACTGAAGATTTAAATGATGATATAAATAAAATTAGTGCTAAAGGAAAGTTTTCAAATTTAAAAAAGTACCCTAAACTATCCGATCCTCCACATTTACAAGATTCTTCGCCACCTTCTATCACAGAATATATCAAAGAATTTTTCTCCAACTCCCACGATTCCGTTGTCGATAATTTCAAAAAAAGTAATAATAATAATAAAACGTTAAGCTCTATTAATATTAATAATACAATAGGAGTGCATGCGGCAGTTGAAACAGCCAATCATAGTTCTTTCCCTAATAATTACATCATTAGTGTTCAAAAAAACTTAAATCAACCAGATATCACAATGGCAACGAAAAAAGAAGATCAGTTAAGATTTAATAATAATGGAAGCTATGACAACGAAAATACAAGAAAAATTAATATGCAATGTCCTAACAACTTTTTAAAACGTGAGCCAAACTATGGACTAGAAGAATACATTCAAAAATATTACCCTGTTACACCTCCATCGTCTTCATTATGCAAAAGTTTGGTAAATGCCGAAAATGTTAAAAATGTTGAAATGATTGAAAATAGTGAAAATATCGAAAAAATCGAAAATCTTGGAAATCTTGGAAGCCATGAAATCATCAACTTTACTCTTACAAATAATCACATTAACTTTCGCAATAATTATATTAACCCACGAAATATTTCTATTGCTAAATATACTGCGAAAACGAAAACAACTCGTGATTGGATCAAGGAACAATTATTAAACGTATACAACGGAAAATGAGGAGGTAGTCATAACAACCGAAAGTTTGCCAGCATAATAAGCAAATTAACAAAATAGGAAATACAATTTTAGATTGAAAGTTTCATTTCCTAATAAAAAAATGACGCTCACGTGTTTATATATTAAGCACGTGATAACTATATTATTGTTATATGGTTGCTTAATTATTAAGAAAGGTCACGACAATAATAATATTAACTAATTTTTATTAAGTGTAGCAAATTTTTTCTTTTTATGAAAAAACGCAAAAGTCGGCAAAGAAAGAATAAGAATTATTAATCTACTAGTACTAATTATTTGTTATTAATAATAATAACAACATAGGTACTAATAATAATACTTATAATAAAGCTAATTTTATATAGGGAACACCACTAAACGTAAGAGGTTAGTATAAAAAGGGAGAACAAACAGATTTTATTTGAACGTTTTTTTTAATTAAGTAAAACTTTTACGTTTATTATCTAATATTATTTTTCGTTTTTCCCTCAATCCGAAGCTGTTATCTATTTATTTTTAGTGCCATATAATCTATAAATAATAGAAATAGAACGAGGATAAAAAAATAAGAATTTTATTTTTTTACTTTATCCATTTATTTTATTTTATTTATTATACTTTATTCATTTTATTAATTTTTTTTATTATATTTTATTTTATTTTAGTATATATTTTATTCATTTTTTTTACTTTTTTTATTTTATTTTATTTCATTTTAATATATATTTTTTATATTTTATTTATTATATATTTTTTATTTATTTTTTATTTATTTTAGTTTATTATATATTTATAAAAATTCTTATTAACCCGTTTTAACAATATCGGTTGCTTAGCAAATTTAATACTGAGTAGGTTAAATCTTATTTATGTAGTGTTGGAGCGGAATTTGAAAAAGTGGAGAAGTAGACATTTTTACCAACTATTAAATTATTTTGTGATTAAGAGTCATTTATTATTAAAAATATATAGTTTTATTTATTTTACTTATATTTTTAATAAATAAAAAGATTTTGTCTACGCTAATTTAATTTAATTTAATTTATATTTTTCCTTATCTTTATCTTTATTTTTAATTAATATCACTTGGTGATATCTTTTTCTTGTTGAGTCAGAAGACTATATTTAGTTTCTGGGCGACAGGAAAATAAATTAAAAGAAAAACAACCAAAACGACGAACGATAATACAGGGTCATCTTTAAGCAGCAAAAGGTTGCTTCAAAGAGTTCGGTCAGCTTCTCCAGCTACTCGCATTAGTAATAGTAATAGCAATTCTAATAATAATACTAATATATTATCAATTAATTCTAAAAGTCCTTCTTTTGCTGTGGCAAAGCTAAGGAACACGACTAGTAAAGTTAGTGAAATGCCAGCATTGACTCTGAAACCACATAAACAAAGTTCTGGCAATAGTAGCAGCAGCACTAGTGCTGCTGCTACTGTGCTTCCATCTAAATTATTACATCATGCTCAGTCATCAAATAATGCTCCTTTTGAATTATCTTTAGTTATTGAATCTCCTCCATTAATGTTTTATGGAGCACCTGATAACTCATCGGGTGCTATCTTATCGGGATTACTTTCGTTGAAAATTAATACTGCCGAAATACAAATGAGTTCTGTCTGCTTAAAACTTATACAGGAAATTCGAACTCGTCGGCCTGTTATGGGTGCTTGCAAGGAATGTACTTCTCGAGTTACTGAGTTGGCTTCTTGGGACCTTCTGTCTCATCCAACTTTAATGACTAAGGCACAACATGGTTATCCATTTTCACATTTATTAGAAGGTTCATTACCTGCTTCTACTGCCTCATCAGTTGGAGTTATTTCTTACTCTTTGGTTGCTACCGCCGTACCTGCTGCTTCAAATATGCAACCATTAAAACTCACACGAAATATAAATTTGGCTCGCTCTACGCTTAATAGAGGTGAAAAGATTTCTATTAGGGTTTTCCCACCAACAAACTTGACTGCAAATGTTAAACTTCCTACTGTTGTTTTCCCTCAAAGTATGTTTACTATTGAAATGCGGTTAGATGGTATAAATGCTGAAAAAAAGACAAGGTGGAAAATGCGTAAAGTCTCTTGGTCAATAGAAGAATTAGCAAAGATTATATCGCCAGCTTGTCGCCAACATGCATTTAAAGTTGGAGGTTTTGGTAAAGGAGTGTTGGTAGAAGAGAATCGCATTATTTCTGCTGGAGAATTCAGGGATGGATGGAAAACAGATTATTCTGAAGACGGTAAAGTAGAATTTCAAGCCGAATTAAATACTCCCTCTACTACAAATATTGCTTGTAATGTTGAACACGCTGGATCTGGATTTTTAGTAACGCATACATTAATAATTGAATTAGTGGTTGTCGAAGAAACACCTGGAATTGGTCCAAATGGATCTGCCTTACTTACTGGTTCTGCAAGAGTATTACGTATGCAATTTACTTTAAATGTTTCTTCTCGCCCTGGTTTAGGAATTGCTTGGGATGATGAAGTTCCTCCAATATATGAGGATGTGCCTGTTTCTCCGCCGGGATATGAAGTTATAGAAGGGAAAAGTACAGAAATACCCCCTCCTCCTATGGTACATTTGAAATGATTATGAATTTAAGAAGATTTTAAAATGAAAAATTTTAAATTTAAATGAAGATTAGCATTAATCTAATCTAAAATAGAGTTTACACTGTATTCAAAGTTACGTATTTATTAATTATGAGAATTTTGAATGCAACGATTGTTTTCATGTTTGTTTATTTGCTTATTTGCGGTTTCGCTTTTAGTTTAATGTTTTTTTTTTGCTTTTCATACTCGTTTTTAATATTTTCTGACTTTATTTATCATCTTGCATTTATTTTTATACATATTTTTTATAATTTATTTATTTATATTTTGTTTTTATTAGTTTGATGATTTACTTCATTAATGTTTTTATGACTGATAAAAGTTAATTGAATTTACCTAAAACCCTATTACTTGAATATAGAATGACTATAGTATAAATGATTTCGTCTTTAAAATGTATTTTAAATAAAATGAATTTGATTTAAATTAATACTATTGTAAACACATATTTTCATAAAAGTTTTTATTAAGTAGCTAATTATTTCAATTCTCACATAAAATTGAAAAATATTTATGAAATTTTGCTTATGGTTTTTTTTTTAAAAAAAAAAATTAATATATTTTAAAAATAGTACATGTCACACAAAAACGTTTTATAGAACACTTATATTTATTTTTAAATACTATAACACTTATATTTATTTTAAATAATCTATAACATTTATATTTATTTTAAATAATCTATAACACTTATATTTATTTTAAATAATACTATATCGCTTATATTTATTTTTAAATACTATAACACTTATATTTATTTTAAATAATCTATAACACTTATATTTATTTTAAATAATCTATAACACTTATATTTATTTTTAAATACTATAACACTTATATTTATTTTAAATACTATAACATTTATATTTATTTTAAATAATCTATAACACTTATATTTATTTTAAATAATCTATAACACCTATATTTATTTTTAAATACTATAACACTTATATTTATTTTAAATACTATAACATTTATATTTATTTTAAATAATCTATAACACTTATATTTATTTTAAATAATCTATAACACTTATATTTATTTTTAAATACTATAACACTTATATTTATTTTAAATAATCTATAACACTTATATTTATTTTAAATAATCTATAACATTTATATTTATTTTAAATAATCTATAACACTTATAACCGACTAACTGCATTCCAAAAAATATAAATGTATATATAATCAAAGGTCTGGACTATTGTATCTTAAATCGCTTATGAACAATGGCAAATAAATTATTTAAATATATTTTCATTAGAGATCATTATTTGTAGTGTTATACAATACTCTATATTTTTAAAAAAAGTTGGATTTAAACTTACATCCCATTAACTTTAAATGCTCGTATATTTTAGAATACTAACCATTAAAGCTTTTGTAGTATAAGTAGACAAAAATCAAAATCAAACGAAAAGAATACTTAAAAAATAAAAAATGAAGTAATAGCTAAGTCTTTTCCCACCAGTCATAGCTACTCTTATTATCAAATACCAAATACAAGAAAAATTTAAATATACATTGAAAATACAACCAAATCAATAAATATATATATGGCATGAGGCATACACGTTCCATTATTATATATGAACATGATTCTAATACTAATAAAACTTATTTATAGTGTTTAAACTTTGTTTTGTATGCCAATGCAATTATCAATTATATTAACATATAGCATAGAAATATATAAATTACTAATACTGTAGTATAGAAAAATAAAATAAAAAATAAAAAACTGTATAATACATTGCTAGTAATTTTACTTATATAATATCAAACTGAAGTTATATTCTCTATATATTTCGGGATGGCATTATATATATACCACGTAATTATTTACGCAACCATTTTTTGGTCTACAATATATTGTGAAAACCATTTTATAATTATATGTGGAACTTTTACTGTATTGACAAATAAATATACCCGCCAAAACTTTAACACACATACGTTAAAAATATCTAAACCGATTTGACTTTCACAAGCAAATATAATAAATAGACTTTAAACTATGTTCTCTGGATTCTTATATCAACTTAATAACACCGTGGCTGATGAAGTTAATACCCATTTTATAAAAAATATCCAAAAGTTCACTATGGCAACCCCACATACGTAATCATTAGCTTGACAACAAAAAATGAAGGGTTCATGAAACCGAAGGCTTAGAACTGGAGGCCTTAAAAAGTTTAAAAGCTGAAAAGATTAAAAGATTTTTTTAACTATTTAACATATATATAATATAATTGAATATATTATATTGTACTATATCTTCTTTTATAATAGTATATTATTTTAGTAGCAATTATAATAATATTATAATTCGAAGATGACTCGATATGTTCCTTTTGATGCCCCTCCTAACTATATTAAACCGCCTGCACCAGTAGAGCTAAATACTGAACAAAAAGAAAAATATGCAGATGTGTTACAGTTTTGCCAAAAATTAATATGGATCCCTTTAACTGAAAAAGATGCATCCTCCTTTAATTCTTCCCTCGCTATTAGTAAATCAGAACCAACTGGTTTAAAATTTATCACTAAACCTATTGTTGAAGAGGAAAAAGCATGGCTTACCAGGGAATGCATCTTAAGATATCTTAGGGCTACAAAATGGGTCGTTTCTGACACAAAATCTCGTTTAATTCTTACTCTTGCTTGGAGACGTGAATTTGGCCTTTCTCCTGTCTCTGAAAAACCGTTAACTGCCGAATATGTTTCAATTGAAAATGAAACTGGAAAAAATCTCATTTTAGGTTTTGATGATGATGCTAGACCTTGTTTATATTTAATACCTGGAAGACAAAACACTTCTAAATCGGAAAGACAAATTGCTCACTTGGTTTTTAATCTTGAACGTGTAATTGATTACATGCCTCCTGGTCAGGATACTCTTGCTTTGCTAATCGATTTTAAAAATTCTTCAAATTCAAAAAATCCATCGGTAGGTCAAGGTAGAAGTGTTTTACATATTTTGCAAACACATTATCCTGAAAGACTTGGTAAAGCTATGGTTGCAAATATTCCATGGTTTGTTTGGACTTTTTTAAAAATCATTTGGCCTTTTATTGATCCACTTACAAGAGAAAAACTTGTATTCTCAGAGCCACTTGATAAATACGTTCCTAAAGAATTATTGGATGCTCATTTTGGGGGCACTCTTGATTTCGAATATGTTCATGATAAATATTGGCCAGCAATGAATAAGATTGCTGACGATAAAAGATTTAGATATATGCAAAATTGGCATAGCCTTGGTGGCTGCGTTGGCTTATCTGAGGCTTTGCTTCGTTCTCCTCCAGGAACTGATATCGAATCTGTATATAGATCTCTTGTACCTAAAACTACTATTAATGGACTTTCTCCCTCTGCTCTTTCTTCTGTTTCTTCTTTAAATAAAGAAAAATCTAAAAAAACTGAAAATATTACTTTTGATTCTAATGCTAAGTCAAAAGCTGATTCTGTTCATTCAAAAGTTTCTAACTCAACAACTATAACTTCTAAGAATGTGACAACTATAGAAAATAAAGATATTAACGCTAAAACTACAATTGTTGAAACAGAAATCTCCTCTACTAAGAAATCAGATTCTCATCACCATCATCATCATCATATTAGATCTAAATCAAAATCAAAATCAAAATCAAAACCTAAGGATGAAACTAAATCTAATTCCACGACTAATGTTCTAACTTCAGAAGATGATGAATATTCTACGCCTCCTTCTTCGATTCATGAATTTAAAATGGTTGATGAAGATACTAAAAAGCACAAACCTATAGGAAACTTAATAAAGAAAACTAAAGGAATGCTACTTGATTAGGATTTGTCGAAATTTTAATTTTCTTATGTTTTACTATCATGACTTTGTCTAAAATATATTTTATACTTTGTTTTACGATTGCAAATATTTATTTATATTGTTTTCATTCTTAATGTTTTGGTGGAGTATTAAAAAAGAAAAGAGAAAATTGATTTCCATGCTTTAGAAAAGTTTATTAGATTTTTTCTGAGCAAGTTTTGTTAATTAACTATTTATTATTTTTTTCACTGTTATTATTTATTTCACTGTTATTATTATTTCACTGTTATTATTATTTCACTGTTATTATTTATTTCACTGTTATTATTTATTATTAGTCTTCTTTATTACCATTCTCATTATTTATTATTTAAAGGTAGACTTCGCTTTGTGTTTAATTATATAGTACAAAATTCAAAAATTAGAATGAATATGTATTAATCTATTAACATATATAATATACATAATATACAAAGAATTTTTCGAAAGAAAAAAAACTATACTATAGCAGCTACTTTTCGTGATTCTATTGCATTTGTTACTGGGCATCTCATAGTGTTCCAATCTAAAGGATACATAATACTTCCTTGAGATCCAAGTGAGCTAGCCACTGCTAGTATAACGCCTAAATCATTACGAGCAGTGGAAAAGTAAAAATCTCTTCCATCACCTAAAGAAAGTACTGAAGCTCGTATTATATCACCTGGTCTAAAGCAATCGTCAACAATTACACTATCCCTTTCAGTAGCTCTAATATCAATAGAACGTATAAGTCCAGTATATTCACCATTCATAATTCTTGATTGTGAAATATTTTGTTTTTTATCTTGGCTTGTATTACTATTATTTTCACTATTTTTTTCTTCATTTTGGTCATCATTGTTATTGTTATTATCATCATTATTACTATTATCATCTACATCATCATACTTACTTAATAAAGATGAATCCATAGTAGGAGAATTTACAACAGCCAAAACACTTACATGCAGTTGTTTTGCATGCACATTTAATCTATCAACTCTACATATAACTGTATCGCCAACTTTTATAACAGTATTTATGCCATTATTTAAATTTCCAAAACGTTCCACACTAATAATTGTAATTAATTCCGTATCATTTTCCTCTTCTATTGAAGTTTTATTTATTTGTTTATCATCTTCTTTAGGTGTTGATGTTGATGTTAATGTATTTATATTAATTGGATGTTTTATTTTTGTTTTTGTTCTCTTAACAATTCCACCGAGAGATGCAAAAATTGTAGGGATTACTAAAGATGAAGCTGTTCTAGCATAGCATAAATATGTACCAGAACCTGGAACTATTTTGCCATCTTTTTGATTGGAACTTATACTACATATAGCTTTACCAGGTAAAACAAACTCAGGTTCCCCTTCCATTACAATTGATAATATCTATGTATATAAAATTGATAGTATTAATAATATTTATAATATTTACTAATGATATTAAATTTTAAACTACTAAATTATAAGTACAAATTAACTATTTATTTAAAAAATTTCATTAAATTCATTATTGACTTAAAGGTAAATACAAGTAAATTTCTAGTTTGCTGTTGGTATAGAAAACAATGATAGTAAAAATGAAAAAAAATAATAATACAATCTATTTTTAAGTTTTTATTTATTTATTATTTATTTATATGCAAACATATATACAATATTTTGAACAATATATATAGAAAACTCTTTACAATTGTAAAATCTATATTAAGAAATTATATAAAGCATGTCATTTTCTTGTAATATATATATATAATTGAAGCCATTAAGTTATTTAAATCAGATCAGGTATTGCACAAAAAAGTTAAAAAAAAATCAAAAAAAAAATTATAGAATTAACATCACATAAAATAATCTAAAATTGTATAATTTAACAATAACATAATCTAATCTAAAAAAATAAAAAAAAAAAAAAAAAAAAAAAAAAAAAAAAAAAAAAAAAAAAAAAAAAAAAAAAAAAAAAAAAAAAAAAAAAAAAAAAAAAAAAAAAAAAAAA
>JAJMCZ010000174.1:12182-34119 GCA_030573245.1 Ascobotryozyma americana | reverse complement strand
CTAACTATGAGGAGGTTGAAGGCGTGGCAAGATTATTTGAGGAATATAATGATTTCTCTTCTTTTGAAGGCATTGCAGAACTATTTAATGAATGGTTCGATTACGATAATGTCTATAATTTAGCTTGTTTATTTAATGAATGGTTTAATTTCGAAGATGTTATTGACTTGTCATACATATTTAAAGAACCTTCACATACTGTTAGCGTCAAACCAAAAAAAGTTATTAGAATGAAAAAAAAATTTTTTTTGATTATTAACGATAAAGATAAATCTGATGCCGAAGATGATTATTTATGTTCCAAGTTGGAGGATGAGGTATATTTGGATGAAGTTTACAATAAAATGATGGGTAAAGCAAAGAAAAATAAACAAAAGTGCAATGAATTTTTTAGGGAGGATAGGAAATACATGCGTTCATTTGAGCGTAAAAAAAGTTCAAAAAAAAGTCGAAAGGATAATAAAAAATCTTTTGATGAATATTATTGATTTCATATGTTTTAAATTTGTCTTATTTTTTTGTTTGTTTTGTTTGTTTGTTTGTTTGTGCTGTTTATTATAATAGATCTTAATGAATTAAGTATAATTATTTAACTTTATTTGTCATTTAAATATAGTAAAAATAATAGGCAATTTTTATTTGTGCAATATATATTATCACATATTATGAAATAGCTTACTTCCAGAACTGGAAAAACTCAATGGTATATATTAATTTATATGTGAAATTAAAAAACCTAGTAAATAATAATTTTTACGATTTAATGTACATTTTATACATCTGTATACTATAATACTTCACTAACTAACAAACTTGTATACATTATTATGTTAAGACTTTAGATAATATCTCAAATGTAAATTAAGTCTATTCTAAGCTAATACGAACTTAGTAACTCTAATTTGTTCAGTCTTATGTCTTTTAATTCCTTATTATATTGTTAGATTTGGGGATTATTATTAGCTCTAAACATAATATATTATTATACTTTTTCAGCAAACCCTGGGATACCATTATAATAAATAGAAGTTTATGGAGGTTATTTATTTGATTCTAATACAATATTATAATAAATATTTATGTATCCTACCTAGCCAGCATAAGCTTCCATGTATTTTGTAAAAGAAACTTAAAATTTGGATTATGCATGGGCTGGTTTACGAAAATATAATATACATACTAATTTATGTGGTTTTTTTATTTTAAATTAAAAAATAAAATTTGATTATAAAAATTGTTATTGAATATAAACATAAACAGATATATAAGATAATAATATAATAAATATTATATAATAATATTAATAAAAACATTATTTAAGATATATTTAGCGCGGTTTCTCAAGATTATAATTGATATTTCTACAAAGACTTCAAAATTTTAAGCTTCTGTTTTTAATTTTTAACTTCCAACTCTTAGAATTTAATAATTTTAATAATTCAAATATTCATATTTTATTTTAATTTCTAGTATGACTATTTGTGGCTATTTATTATCAGAATTTGGTTTCCAAAGCGTTTTGGTTTGACAAATTGACTAAAATATTTAGTAACTAATGATCCTGCCAATATAATCAGGTTTTAAACGTGCCAGCAAAACCTAGTTATTTTAGACAGTTTTTCATGTCTGTTTTAAATTTTAATGTTTTAATCTTTTCATAAAACTTTTTTTTGTTTCGCTTTCTGAAGATTTTTATTCGTAGTTAAAGTATTATTTTTTTTATATTATCTAATACAGATTTATGGGATTCTTTAATTGTTCTATACTAAAACTAAATTGATAATAAAATTAAAAAAAAATTGTGTATTTACAGTAATATTATGAAAAAATAATATATTATTGAACTTTGTAAAAATTTACTGAATAATTGAATAGAAGCATTTTCCTGTATTTACTATTTATAATTATTTACTATTTACTATTCATTATTTACTATATCCTATTTTCATTTGTGTTATGACTGTCTGATTATTCTTTATATTCGCATTTACTGGCTACTTTTTTTTAAGCGATTTAATATGCTGCTAATATTGTTTTTTTTTTTATTATAAGTAAATATTTTTTTTATTGTTATGATAATAAAAAAACATATAGAAAGCACACTTTTACTACAATAAATTGAAATATTTATTTATAAAAGGTACATAAATTAATACAAAAAATTATTTCGAAAAATTTAAAATATAAAATTAATAACAGAACAACAATAATATTATATATTAGTAAATTAAGAAATAAAATGTAAACCTGTAACAAAAAAAAAAGCTTCCTATCGTTTTTTAAATAAAATATTTTTTTCAAAAAAAATTTTTTTTTTATTAAAAGGTGTAAAGCTTTTTGTATATAAATATACCTGCTTTTCCACTCCAAAATAAAAATTTTAAACTTTCAATTATATATTTGAACTTAAAAATACTCTGCATTCATCAAACTTTAAGATTTTTGTTATTACTATACTTTCTTCAATTACTAAACGATTATCTAATTAATAGATACTAAAAATGATTCCTATTTCTTATTTACAAACAATTATGCTTATATGCCTAACGATTTATTCTACTTTGCAATTGGCATATATTTTGCAAAATCTTCTGGAAACATTTATTGGTCTTGTTACTGACCACTATAAAAACTCGGATGCTTACAGATTTGGTGTTACTGATTTAACTGTTTACTGTGCTAGCAACTTCACCCTTATGACATTACCAAGTTTACATAATACGGGTCTACAATACTTAAATCATACAACCACGACATTAACAAAAAATAAAATCGCTCAATACTGTTTAGGTTTAATTATTTGTATCCAATTATCCGTTACAATTGTACTTGGAAGAAAATTGCATTCACGTAATGCAATCGAAAATACTGATGTTGACAAACCAGAGAACATATTGTATGGCAACCAATTTGTTCGCCAGTATTATCAATCATATTCTCCTATTAAGACAAAAATTGTTCGTGAACGGCATAACCAGGAAGAAAAAGTTCCAGAAAAACAAAATGATATACGAAAACAAAAACAAAATAAAATAAAAATAAAAAAAAATACTAAGGGTCCTAACAATAGTAGAAATGTTTTGATTAAAATATTAAGCGAAGATGTTTATATACCTAACTATAAAAAAACTAAGCCCGCTTTAAGAAAAAGGGTTATTAAAAATAAAAAGGAAAAGGAAAGGGAAAATAAAAAGATAAATAAAAAAAGAAAAGGGTTAATTCATGAGACAGAAAAATATAAAGTGCATTCAAGTTGCAATAAACTTGGAAAAAGTAATGCATTATTAAGAGTTGTTCATATACCAAGATCAAAAACAAAAGAACTTTGAGATATTATTAATTATTAATTTTTTATTTTTTATTTTTTATTTTTTATTTTTTTATTTTTTTCTATAGTTTTTACCAGTTAGTAATAAAATAATATATATTATTTTTTAAACATTATACAACTTATATATATATATTTATCAATAAAATAAAATTATACAGCATATGAAGTATTATGAAAGAAATAGTTTATAAGAAATAATAGATTATGAAACGATATATGACAATAAAAAAAATATCATCATTATAGACCTACACTATACCAACTTTAAGTAGATAAAAATTACTTGGAATTTAAAGTTAATAATTAAAACTGCCTGAATATAATGTATAACTGAAAAAAAAAAAAAAAAAAAAAACTTATAGAAACTATTGGTTTATCATACACTACGAACAGAATCATTTGTATATAATTGTTCTACCTCCTAAATAATTGCACACAACTGTGGAGGTTTTATTTTTTTTATTAAAAGATGAATTTTTATTTTGCTTTTCTTAATTTACTTAGTAAATTTTATAAAATAATTTCTTTATTAATTTTAAAACAATTGTATATATTTTTTTATTTTTGTAGAAGATGAAATAGTTTTTTATTTTAGTAAGTTTAGTAATTTTTATCAAAAAAAAATAGAAGACATTTAATTTCAAAATAGGAAAAACAATACACTTGTTTTACTATATATTTGATAATATATTTAATATTTTATTTTATCTTATGTTAATGTTAATCACAGGTTATATTTACTATTTAGAGAGCGTATTTAATATTATAAAATATTATACACTACGAACGGAAAAATATATATGTACAATTGTAGTATACCCAAACAATTGTGCACAATTGTGGGCTTTTTATTTTTTTATTTTTATTTTTCGTGATTTGCTTAGTAAATTTTATAAGATAATTACGTTATTAATATAAAAACAATTGTACACAATTGTTGATTTTTCTATTTTTTTATTAATAAATAAAATAAAAATCAAAGTATTTTTTCAATAATAATAAAGAGTAAATGAAAATACTAAGTAAAATTCTCAAAAAATGACTTAAAATTTGGATGGAAGTGCGTAATGTGTATTTTATGAAAGGTTTAATATTACAATTAGTTCTAATAAAATATAATAATAAATATTAATTTGATGTATAAAAATAGTAAGAAATCAACAACAGAAAAACAAATAAAAGAAAATCAATAATATAAAATTAGTAAACTAATAAAAAAAAATAATATAATAAACTTTAATAATCATCATAAAAGTCTTTTTTGTTATTTCTGCCCTTTTTAGCATTCTTTTTACGTTTAAACGAACGCATGAATTTCAATCTTCCTTATATACACCTAAGGATTGTTTTCTATTTTTTTTTTTTGTTTTTATGAAAAGTTTATTGCAATAATTTTCCAATTATAAATCGCAATCATTAACTTGATATTCAAAAAAATAATCTTCATCCTCATATACTTCTTCCATAGATTCCTGTTTTTCTGATGGCGTAACTAAACTTTTCTCTTGAGAACTAATATTTTTTCTATAGTCCAAACATAGCGACCTAACATCATCTAACTCGGAAAAATCCACATATTCATTAAATAATTCTGAAATTCTATCCATTTCGGAGAAATCATAATGATTTTCAAACAAATCTTTAACAACTATAAACAAAGAAAAATAAAAAGGATTTTCAAATAATTGGCTAACCCCTTCCAACTCAGAGTAATCGTTATATTCATTGAATAATTCTAAAATTCCATCACTTTGGAGAATTCATAATGATTTTCAAACAAATATTCAACACCTTTTAACAAAGAAAAATCATTATACTCAATAGGCGACATTTCTGCGTATTTAAAATGATTTTTAAGTATAGTATCATCATCACTATTTTTCTTAGAATTAAAACCTTCCTCTTCACTAGATTCTTCTTCAGTTTCTTCCTCAGATTCTTCCAAGTACTTTCCATACTGTGAAAATCTGAACCCTCCCCGATATGGAGCAGAGTGATATGCTTCTGCAGCCTCTTCCGCCCCATAAAACTTTAAGCTATTGCTATCAATTTTTAAATATTCCATCTTTACTTGAATTATAATAAATTTTTTACTTTGATTAATTTAATTTCTCTATGAAAAAAACAATGTTCTTATAAAAAAGCTAATACTGTTAAAATTGTTAAAGATGAAAAATACGCTTATACTTTTTTTCCATAAAAAACTGGAAAATTCTTTGACATAGCAATAACGCACCACTAATATTATTTTGTAACGCATTCATGCTAGAAGTCTCATTTATTTAAAAACAACTGGAATAGCACGGAATCACAGTAATGATCCATATTCAAATAATTTGTACATTATTTATATTACTTGCTTTTCTTTTAAACTAAAAAATAAAAAAAAATAGGCTTTTGTTAAACGAAACTCAATTAAATGATAAAATGCAATATAAATTTTAAAACCTATATATTTGCTAATAAATTTAATTTAAGCAAAAAGTTTTTACTTTCAGACATCTCAAACCTCAGTCAATGATAGTGAATTGAAGAAAATAATTAGTGTGCTAAGAGAAAATCTTTATTTTTGAGGTTAAGATATACAAAGTTTAGGGTATAATCAATAATCGTATTACTTGGTTTAAACTATTTATTTTCGTATATGAGATATTGATATTTTCAGCTATTCTACTCTTTTATTTTTTTTAAATATATATTTTCCCTATTTGTCTTTTGTCACAAGTTTTTTTATCAATTTGTTTCAGTTACTAATTTGAGGTTTACACTACGAATGGAAAACATATATATACAGTTGGTAAAAATATTACTTTTATTTTTATTAAATTATGTAATTATTTATGGACTATTGCGTCTACAAGTGTTATATTTATGCTCTAAACATCGATATGCATTTCTGCTGGGCTTATATGAACTAGATCTTTCATCTTTGGTATAACCTTTAGGTAGAGACATTTTTACGTATATTTTATTATTTATTTTTATTTATAGCGATAAATTAAGTTATTATATTATTATATATATATATATATATATATTATAATTTATGTATTCCGTTATTTTATATTTCAAATAGTGGATTTACAGCGGTATTTATATCCGCGCTATTGTAGCTATTTCGAATATTATATTATCCCATATATCGTAAACGTATTTATTTATTATGTCGTATTTTATTCTGTACAATTAAAAGGGTTTCGTTTATATTAAGAACGTCGTGTTAACGTTCTTCAACAATTTCATTTATTTTGATTGGATTCTGAGTCCACTCTGTTATGGCAAAGCAAAAATGGCAAAGAAACCCATTGGTCTTTAAATCGGAAATCTTACGTAAACTAGTAAAATGTAGTGAAGGCCATAATTTTCAAAGTATTTCAATAAAAATACCCATTATTTTACCTTGCAAACTACTTGAATATATATGAGAATCTCTGCCGAAACCGTAAGAAGTAGAAACCAGTAGGAACACCAGACTTTAAAAAACTAGAAATTAGTATAGAGTTCATTCTGTTTGTCAAAATGCAAACTATACCTAGATTCTTATAGTATTCCCTTTAAAGGGATTTTTCAGAATCCTGATAGGCTACTAAAGCTAAGCTCGCTGTGTTCTGCAGTTGATGAAGTTCATTAAATACATTAAGACGACCTTCCACGTGAATGTGATATACTTGGTTCTATGGTAAATGGAAAATAGTATAGTTCTCTTTAAGCGATTTTTTGAATAATTTCTACGTTTTCCCGTTACTCTAAAATTTTCTTTATTGCATGCCTATATGAAATTTCAAAAATACTATTGATGGGACAAATGCATATATTAATAGGCATTAGTAATGAATGATTATTAATCATACAATATTATGTAAGAACATCATAATTATGTTTAGGTGTTTTTTTTTTTTGTCAGAATAAACATGATTTGACACATTTACAACAATTATTTCTTGCTTAGTAATATTTACCTAAACAAATAAATAAAAATGGGAGACTACTCTTTTCAATGAAAGATATAGCCTTACATTTTACCATAAATATTAATATTCTATAACATGTTACATGAACTCTTTACTAAAAATTTAGCCAAAATTTAAAACATTTTTCACAATTTTAATATAAAGGGTACAGGATTTAAAGACCTTTACCACATGAAAATATGTAAGTTTTTCATGTTTGGGTTTTATACTATGTAATTTATTAATCTAAATAAATATAGGTAATAAAGTATAAATAGATTAAAGCTGAGGTTAAAAGGTTATTACAAAATATGCCATAATTTACTATAGATATTTTGGTTCATTCTAATCTTTGCAGTAGATCATGTATATTTTTCTACTCAAAGATAAAATTGGCTCTATAATTTAGCGAACTCTAAAGGTCATAATGTTAAAACTAATATGTGCTGCTATATGAAAACTATAAAAAGTGTAGTTTATTTTACCACAGATTAGGGTAAATTGCTAGAATCCTGATATTGGTGTTTGTTTACGTGGAGCAATTATAGATTTTATTCTAATTTAGTTATGCATTTTAATATTATTTTTAATTATATATTTTAAATGTAAAAAAATGTATATATATATTCAGGAATCTCACTAACCTGTGGAAACTGCACTATCTATATACTCATGAAAGATAAAATAAATAAATTTGAATAAAGACATCATAGATAAGATAGATATAGATAAGTATGGTAGTGATTACCATATCGGGCCATCTTCCAACGTAAATAAGTATACTTATAAACATAAACCATATACTAATTAAATAGGATCGAATGATTCTATACAATTTAGGAATAAATATGGCTTAAATATAATAAAAAACCCAAATTTTAATAGTTATACATATAATAGAAATGAAATATAATATATAAAAAGTTTTTTTAATCAAGTAAAGAATTAAAAAATGATCAAATTTTCAACTTAACAGATAAACCTGATACAAAATTTTGCGAGTAATACGCCGGTTATAAACTAAAATTAAAAGAAAAGAACCCCGAAAAATATAGCCTAATTGTCTATAAACTTTATCTCTCCATTTGTTTCAAAACGATCATTGGCATTAACAAAAATACTGCTGTATACATACTGTAATCAATTTAAAATAAAAATAACAAAAATGAAGTAAAAAAAAAAAAAAAAAAACTAATGTTTTGTAATGGGAACAGAAACAAAAAAATTTCAAAAAGCTAAAAAAGCACAATGAAAAAACACGTGTTACAATCCAATTATAAAAAATTCTTTATTTATTTGATAGTACTAAAAATAAACAGATGAATAATACTGTATGTTTATTCTCTTTTTTTTTTTCAATATTTCTCCTCTCTTTATTTTTTCTAAAGAGTACAAAATATATCCATATAGGCTCTTTTTTAGAGCACTCAGACTTTTCTATTTTCAACTTGAGTTCCTTTCAAACTGATGTTGATGTTTCTGAATTCAGATTCTTTCTAATGGTGAAAAAAAACTGTGTAATTTAAAAGATAAAAATATAATTTGTCAAGATGAAATAGAAAAGCTAAAAGACTTTTCTTTTTTTTTTTTTTTTTTGTTTTCCCTAATTATTATAGAAATTATTATATAAATCCTTAACCTTAAGTATCAAAAAAAGGATATGTAATTATATACATTAGAATACTCATACTTTCTAATAAAAACTACTGTAAAGAGTAAGTTCTTAAATTAGAATAAAAAAAATCACAGAAAGCTGCTCTAAATTGTTTTTTATATGAAGTTAAATTAACAAGACCAACCCCTCTATTTAAGTGCACACCTATAGGTGTGCACTTAAAAAAGAGGGCTGTATAAAGTTTAAAAATATAAGTACAGTACAGTAAAAACAAGTTTCGTTGTCAAGGCATTTTATTATATAATACATCATTATTATATATACAAACTAAATCCTAAAAATAATTTGTTATTTTATACATTATTGAAATTATTGAAATTTATAGATATTATTAGTTAAAAATGTCTATGTTTTTTAAATCTCCCCTAGATATAGAAATTCGTTTAGACGGAGAAGATTCTCGTCAACAGGTTGATGTACGTATTGATAAGGATAGACGTGAGAAATTGCCTTTATATTTGGATGGCGAATCAGTGAAAGGTTCGGTTATAGTTCGACCAAGAGATGGTAAGAAATTAGACCATTTAGGAATTAAAGTGCAATTTATAGGTGTGATTGGTATGTTATGTATTTTTTTTTTTTTTTTTTTTTAATTTCTTTCTGTGCTAACTATTTTTGACAGAAATATATATCGATCGAGGGAACCATGATGAATTTTTATCTTTAGCACAAGAACTTGCTGCCCCAGCCGAATTAAGACATCCAGAAACATATCATTTTGAATTTAAAAATGTCGAAAAACAATATGAATCTTATAATGGTATTAATGTTCGCCTACGATATTTTATAAAAGTTACTGTTTCTAGACGAATGGCAGATATTGTTCGTGAAAAAGATATTTGGGTTTACTCCTACAAGTTACCACCAGATACTGTAAATAGTATAAAAATGGATGTTGGAATTGAGGATTGTTTGCATATTGAATTTGAATATTCAAAATCTAGATATCATTTAAAAGATGTGATAGTTGGTCGAATATATTTTTTACTTGTTCGTTTAAAGATTAAACACATGGAATTATCAATAATTCGTCGAGAAACCGCTGGAACTTCCCCTAATCAATACAATGAATCCGAGACTCTTGTGAGATTTGAAATAATGGATGGAGGCCCAGTTAGGGGAGAAACCATCCCAATTCGCTTATTTTTAGGTGGTTTTGATTTAACTCCTACTTATAGAGATGTAAACAAAAAATTTTCAACACGTACCTTTTTATCATTAGTTTTAATAGATGAAGATGGTCGAAGATATTTTAAACAATCAGAAATTATACTTTATAGACCACGACCTTCTCAAACACTCCCTCCTGGTACCTCAAGACAAAAAGAAATACAACCACAGCCACAATCTCATTATCAATCTCCTAAATCTCAACTTGAATCTAGTCAAAATCATAAATCCCCACAGGAATTACAAAGAGAAAATAAAGAAATCAACCATCCTTCTTCTTCTATTGTGGCATCTTAGATTAATTCTATTTTTTTAATTACTTGATTATATAGTTTTTTTGTTTATTTGTTTGTTTTTTTATTTGTTCATTTTTTTTTTTTCATTTAATTTTATTTATTTATTTTCGAGACTTCGCTAAGAAAAATTATATGTACATGTAAGAAAATTTAGTATAATATAACTTATTATTAAACTTTAATCTTTTTTTAAAAAAAATTTAGATTGATAAATGATATACCTCTATATAATAAACATAACTCTTTGCAAAAGAAAAAAATTGAAAAAGTCTTTTAATACGCTATAATCCTTCCCATAAAAGAATATAAAACCCAAAAAAAAATTATGCTATCATATGTGAAAAAATAAAAAAAAAATATACTATTATAATTTTTGAATATTTACAATAACTATGTGTAAAATTTTTAACTTTATGGACTAACAGTTTTACAGTTAGCTAAGATTTTCTTTTCTTTATTTTTATGTGACTTAATATGTCTTTGTAATTGATCATTTCGTCTAAATGATTTACTGCAGCCAGGAAAAGAGCATCTATGTGGTTTTTCAGTCAAATGAGTTTTCATATGCTTAGTCAAGTTAGATGATTCTGAGAATGATTTACTACATCCGGGCCATTTGCATTTTAAGGGTTTTTCTCCCGTGTGTGTACGAATGTGTACACTAAGGGCAGTGCTTGCAGCGAATTTTTTGACGCAAAGGTGACATTCAAATGGTTTTTCTCCAGAGTGCACACGCATATGCTGTTTTAATATAGATTCTTCTGCAAATTTGTGCCCACAAACTGAACATACATATGGTTTATCTTTTGTATGGATTTGCATATGTCGTATAATTTTTTGTCTTTGGGAAAAAGCTTTGTCAAGTTTAGCACGTTCACATCCACTCCATCTACATGAATATAAAGATTTTCGACTTCCTATATGCTCATTAATAACATGCTCTGAAAGGAATTTAGTAGATGGAAAGCATTTACCACATAAAGCAGTACAACTTTCTCCCGTTTCTTCATTTTTAAAAGGAATCTCCCAAAGGCATTTATGGTGTTCCACAATAGATGGCTTTATAAACTGATTAGCTGGTAATATTGCTTTATTATTTATATTAAAATAATTTTGTTGCATACTGTTGCAAGTGCTTTCTGCAAATCTTGTTTTTTCTTTTTGCGCATATTTAAATTCCATTGGGTTTATCATATCTTCAAAACCTTGGTTTGTTATATGAGATAGTTTAATATGGCTTAATAATTGATCTGTGTCAACAGTAGTAAAATTACAGGAGTCCCATTCACAATGAGAAAGATTAGAAGGATTTAAAGATAAATTAGGGGTTTCATTAAAAAAATTTAAGTCTGGAGTGTGGTATACATAATTTGGATTAACGGCAGTTGATTGTATTGAATTTGGATTATTTTCAAAGGATTTTTGTAAATGTGCAAATAACATATGAGTGTCAAGTTCCATAAAATCAGAATAAGAATTATTACAATTATTCCAATGACACTCAAAGATGTCTAATTGTTCGTTTCCTTCTGACTTTGTCTTTTGATTTTTTTCCAAATTATTAGCATTCAATTGTAAATTTTTAATATGATTATGATCCTCTTTAATACTTCTTTCATTTGAAATATTATTTTGATGAAATGTATTAATTGAAAGTTCATTATTTGATAATGGTAATTGTTGAATTATATTAATATCATTATGTTGAATGTTTAAAATACCAGAATCAGTTAGAAAGTTTTTTTGTTGGTTGGATAAAGTGGAATAATCATTAGAAGGTTGGTAGTTTTCTAAAAGTTTTGTTAAATGATCTGATTTAATATGACGGAAAAGTGCATCAAAATCCATGGGAGATACATCACAAGCTTCCCATTGACAACCCGCTAGAACAATTGGATCATTTTCGTCTTTTCCATCTTGTGAAGAGTGATGTTGATGTGTGTTTTTGTAATCTATAATTTTAGAGTTTTGATTGGTGTAATTATTAGAACTATCTGGAGTCCGAGTGCTAATGGTGCTAATAGAAATTTGAGAATGATCAGGAGAAAGCGAAGGTTGAATGGAATTTTGAGACATAATGTGGGAGTCGTTTATATGAGATTTAAGATGTTCAACCGATGGAAAGGCAAGATTGCAATCGTTTCCCCAATGGCAGAAATATGTGAAGGGTGAGGAGGGAGAGAGGTTAAATTTGTTTTCATTAATTGGTGGAATGGTTTTTTCATAAAAATTGTTGTTAAATGATGAAGTATGTGAATTTTGTGAATTTTGTAAATTCTGTAAATTCTGAATCTGAGAATTCAAATTGAGTTGTTGATCTTGACTATTGCTTGTCGGTGATAAAACATTTTGGCTTGCTTGAGGATAGGACAAATTCGAATTATTTGAATTCACCTGCGAGTTATAAGACAAATTTGGCTGTGGATTAGAAGAGAAAATACTTGCCTCATTGAAGTAAATATTGTTAAAATTGTTATCTTGTGGAAGAAAATTAGATGTCGAATTATTGAAAAAAAGTTTGTCATTAAAAACGAAATTGTTACTAAAAGATTGAGAAATAGGAGAATTATTGTAAGGTAAAAAGGTATCATTTGGGTTAAAAGGTTGTGTTTGCGGCTGCATTTGCGGCTGCGTCTGGGGCTGCGTCTGGGTTACTTCTGAAATACTATGCAAAGTACTTAAAGCATCAACAAGACTACATTTAGAACAGGATTTTCTACAATCATTACAATTTGCTAGCAACTCGTTATCGTTAATTTGAGCAGAAGGAGTAGGAATTTGTTCTTCTTCGTCTTCATCTTCATCGTCGCAAGACGAACATTCAGAGTCTGAAGAACATTCAAAAATCGGCTCACCAGCCTCGCAATCTTTACAATCAGTGAATTTTTTACTTAATGTTTTACGAACATTTTTATTTTTTTGAATTTTTTTATTTTTTTGAACATTTTCATCTTTTTGAGCATTTTCATCTTTTTGAAAATTTTTATGTTTTTTCACCTCCACCAACATTTTAGTTTGTTTACATACGTATATAAAATAAATCCTATCAATGTGTTCAATGAATGTATATTATGCGTCAATGTATAAATGTATAAATGTATAAATGTATAAATGTATAAATGTATATTATGCGAATTTATATACTAATAATTAATTAGCCTATAGGCCTGAGTGTTAGCTACAGTAGATACCACAGAAATATTTTAAAATTTTAAAATTAATGTCAATTGAAAAATCTACAACTACAGTTGAATTGTGATGTAGAGTTTTTTTTTTTTTTTTTTAATTTTTTATTTAATTTATTTAAATTTTTCCTAATTTTTTCCTAATTTTTCTTATAAATTTCCTAACACTTTTTACAAATTCTTACAATTTCTCATACAAATTCTCCATTCTCACAAATCTCACACAAATCTCAATCTCAATCTCATTTGAACGTTTTCTTCGATTTCTTCCTTTTTATCAAATTTGCATAACCTTCCTTCACCACTAAGGTGCTCAAAATTCGTTGTTGCTATGAGGTAAAAAGTTATACTCTATAACGTACGGAAGTGTGCTACCTGTGTAATTGCATTTCTAAACGGTAGAAATCGTCATAGCAACAGAATCTTTAATTCGCTTTCGACTTTGCCTAATTGGGATTAATTAATTGAGCTTTTGCAACTGAAGCTCATTTTTTTTTTGTTTTTTTTTTTTTTTTTTTAAGCATTTACAAAAATTTTTTGACGTAAATGCCAAAAAAAAAAAAAAAAAAAATCTTTGCACACAATTGTTTATAAAATTATTTATTTTTTTTTTCGTTGGCACAATGAGGTATTTCTATGCTATTTTTATGCTATTTTTATGCTATTTTTATGCTATTTCTACTAACATTTTGCAATTTACTAACATATTAATAGCAAATTACTAATATTAAACGATGATACTATTATAGACTATCTGTTTCCGTTCCTAACCGCTAGAGATATAATACACTTCGGAGAAACATGCCGACTCTTTCATTTGTATAGTGAAAACCCTATAGTTTGGCAAAGAATAGTCTATTCCACCTTTCGTATACCGGAGTTGAAACTTTTAATAAAGTCTCTTTCCCTTTCCGCTGAAGCAAGAGCCTCTGCTATTAATTGGAAAAAATTTTATATACAGTTGTCTTCGGCTGGGATATTCACTTGGGGCCAAGATGGTCCTCATAGATTAGGGATAAATATCGCTCAGGTTCCAACTGCATTTCGTACAAATTCATTTTCAGCTGGTGTTTGTATACCTATTCAAATTGAAAGTTTGCCTGATAATAAGGTGCCAATTCAGATTCTCGCTGGTGGTTTCTCGGTCGTTGTTCAATCGTCTGATAATTCTCTTTATGCTTTAGGAATTTTAAATCAACATAGACAATTTCATCAAATGCCAACACGGGTAAATCATAATGCAACTTTTGATCCAAATTTTAAATCTTTATATCAAAAATTATCTACAAAAATAAATAATAGAAAAATTATAAAATTTAGTGTAGGACGTTCACATCTTTTAGGAATTGACCAGAACAATTATCTTTGGTTATGGAATGTTAATTTTAATACACCTGCTTATTATCTTAAATTTAATCTTTCAAGAGAAAATTATCAAATTAAAAATTTCGCTGCAGGTTGGAATTTTACTGCTGTATATGTCCCCAGTGAAGGTATACTAATTACTAAAGCTGATCCAGAAATTTCTTATCCTCCAGATCGAATTTATAATTTTGATCGAATAAATATTTCAAATACAAATCCATTGCAAAATTACCCAGTAGCTTCAGATAGAAATGGTAGTTATCCAATATTTCCAGATGGAAATGGCATATTACTTCCTTATAATATTATACCACATACTGATGGTATAGGTTCTTCTGAAATAGTTTCTTTAGATGCTGGAGAAGACTATCTTATATTTGTTAATAAAAGAGGCGATGTTTATAAAGTTGATTGTTTTACTTCTTCTTTGCAAGATCATATCCCAGTAAAATTAAAAAAATTCAGTACTTTTATTCATCATCATGATGATGATAATGATAATATTACAAATCCTTTACTTGATCAAGGTGATAAAATAGTTTCAGTAACTTGCTCTTATAAAAACTTTGCATTGTTATCTTCAAATGGAAAAGCCTTTTTTGGTAACAGGCATGACACTGTAGAAAACTCTATTCCAATAACTTATCAACAATTTAATGACAAACAACTTATCAATATAGCACTAGGTGATTATCATTTTCTGGCTTTAACTGTAACTGGTGATGTATACGCTTGGGGGACTGAACCTCGAAGAAGTGGTGCTTTTGGAATAGGTCCTCCGGAATTATTAATGTCTTTAGGAGCAATTGAAGTAAATCGGGACTTGATTTTAAAACAACCAGTCAAGTTAGATCTTCCAAAAGAAAGCTTAGTGGTTGGTTTAACAGCATGTGGTTGGCATTCTGGTGCTATAATAATAAATGATAAATCGAAATTCCTTGCATAATTTGTAGTTGGAAAAAAAAAAAAGGAAAAAGAAAGAGAACATTTACATGACCATTTAATGTTTTACAATATTGTATTCTGTATAATTCCATAATAATAATTATACTTAAACAGATTTCCTTGTAAGCTTTTAGTTACCCAGATAAATTAAATAAACTAATAAATATAAAAATAATATAAAAAGGTCTTGCCCGGATTCGAACAGGGGTTGACGGAATCAGAATCCATAGTGATAACCAACTACACTACAAGACCAATTGTAATAAGAAAAAAAATTTTGAAAGTTTATATGCTAAGTTTAGTTTTATTTAAAATGGAGAATTAATAATGAATTTTATAAAGTTTACAATTTACAGTTTATAAAGTTTATATAGTTTACAATTTTACTGTTATAATTCATCTCAAATTCTATTTCATAATAAAAATTTCCAATAAATAATGATTTTTTTGAATAATTACCACTTAGTTACACCACCATCAACTAAAATATCCTCACCAGTTAAATAGGAACTAGCTTCAGAAGCTAAGAAAACACAAGTTCCCTTTAACTCGTCTGGATTAGCAACTCTTTTAAGCATTATGTCATCTGCCCAAGATTTAAGTAAATGAGGAAAAGGAGCAGTCATTTCTGTTCGAATGTATCCTGGAGAAATCGAGTTAACCCTAATTCCATATTCGGCTAATTCTGCAGCAATAGGAGCAACCATTGTTCGCACAGCTCCCTTTGATCCACAGTAAGCAGAAGAATATTGTGTCCTTATAGCTCTATAAGATCCCATTGATGCTATAAGAATAATAGAGCCACATTTTGTACCATTTTTTATCATTTGCTTTGCTGATAGTTGTGCAGTGAAGAAAATACCTTGAAAATTTATTGTTGATAGTTTTTCAAATTCTTCCAAGGATGTTTCTAAAAATTTAACATTTTTATTTACACCTGCACAAGGAACTGAAATATCAAGTTTACCATCGAAATCAATTAAAAATTGTTTAAAACTTTTTTCAAGAGATTCATTATTTGCAACATCTGTTAAATAATGTTTTGTTTTAACATTATATTTTTTTGCAATTGTATCATATTCTGGACAAGGGGGAATTATATCAAAAATTGCAATATCAGCACCTGCCTCAGCAAGACCAGAAGCAAATGCAAATCCACATCCTCTTGAACCTCCTGAAATTAAAGCTGTTTTACCTTTTAATGAAAACTATACAAAATGATTAGTATTTATGATAATGAATAATATTAAAGTAAAATTAAATGATTATTTATTTATTGTATGTATTATATTAAAAAAAAAAAAAAAAAAAAAAAAAAATTCTTACATTGTTCATTTTAAATATTTATAAATATATTTTAATTTATATTACTAGAAATTACACTTTACAAAAATTACTTGATTTAAATATTTTTAAATATATTTCACTATTTAAATATTTGTTTAAATATATAATTTGCATAATTCATTGTGGAAATACAAAATTCCACTTTCAACTATAAAATTTAACCCATCCTTTGATATTTAAACAATTTTTAACTATTTTAGCCATTTATCTGCTGTTTTATTATGTTTACTAATATTTACTCGTTAATTACTTATTGTTCCTCTTACTATCTAGAAATATTTCATTCTTTGATACAAAAATTGTGTATTTTTAACTATAGCCCACTTTTCAGGAGAATCCAAAATAGAAAACCCTAGATTGTTTTTTGCGTCACGTGCAGATAATATTTTATTTCGTTAATTATCTTTAATTTCTCAATATAAGATAAGCCCAAAAAGGCAGTTTCTCAAATTATATTTAATTAAATAGTCGCTAAAAGTGAAGATAAACTAATCATTTTTTGTAATTTATAATTTAAAAAATATTAATTATATAATTTTTTGTCTATTTTTTATCTATTTTATATCTATTTTTTATCATTTATTTATCTTCTATTGATTAATTTATTTATGAATTTATTTATCATTTTTTTCCTATTTATTATAACGTTTTTTTCTTCATTTTAAAAGTAATTGCACACGCACATGTTTTTCCGAAAAATCGATTACATCATCCACCGTTAATTAATATCTTAAATAATACAGATAGGAAAAGATATGAACAAAGATAATTTATTCCACTTTTAGTTTATTTGTAATTCCTGTCTATATTAATTAGATAAAAGTTATTTATATCCATTTACATTAGTAAGAAGTACAGCCATTTATTTATGTTAAGAGAGACTAATTTCTATTGGTTTAATTAGTAAATAGTTTATAATTAATTGATATTCTAAAAATTGTAACTTTGTAATTGTAGTTTTGTATATTATATATAACCTTGATAATTTTTAAATTGTAAAGTAAATTGTATTTAATCAAATATAAACAACATTGTTATAGTTCACATTCAAATATATTTATTATCAAATATGGGTAAAAAACGTATGTTAAGTGTAAATTATATTGTTTTATATATATTTTGCTAAATTTTTTTTTTTCTTATAGGTGTGTTATGCTGCTATGGTGTAGATATTGATGCAGTCGCAGGATGGCTAGGATCATATGGTGGTGAAGATTCAGCTAATGATATATCACGAGGTATATGGGCAGGAACAGTTGGCATTCCTAGAATGCTTAAAATGTTTGAAAAATATAATATTAAAGCAACATGGTTTATTCCTGGACATTCACTTGAAACATTTCCTGAAGAGTGTGCGTTAGTACGTGATAGTGGACATGAAATTGGATTGCATGGATATTCGCATGAAAATCCAGCAGATATGACAATTGAACAACAAGAAGAAGTTTTAGATAAAACTTATAAATTGATAACTGAATTTACTGGTAAACCCCCGAAAGGTTCAGTTGCTCCTTGGTGGGAACAATCTATTGAAGGGGCTAAACTTCTTTTAAAATATGGAATTGAATATGATCATTCAATGTCTCATCATGATTGTCAAGCTTACTGGCTTAGAACTGGTGATACTTGGACTAAAATTGATTATTCTAAAAAGGCTTCGGAATGGATGAAACCTTTAGAAAAGGGTGTAATGACTGGTTTAGTTGAGATCCCTGGAAATTGGTATATTGATGATCTTCCTCCGATGGTGAGTACTAATTTTTTTAATATTTTTAATATTTTTTACTTTATTTTTTACTTTATTTTTTTAAAAATTTTCTATATTTTTAATATTTTTAATAATTTTTTTTAGTATTTCATTTTACTCCATCATATTAATTAATAGATGTTTATAAAAGGAACTACAGATTCTTATGGATGGGCTAATCCTCGTGATATAGAAGATATCTGGAGAGATCATTTTGATTATTTTTATCGTGAATATGATGAATTCATATTTCCAATTACATGCCATCCAGATGTCTCCGGCAGACCGCATGTTGCTCTTATGCATGAAAGATTAATAGAGCATATTAACAAACACGAAGGAGTTGAATGGGTTACCATGGGTGAAGTTTGTGATGATTTCAAGCGCAAAAATTCTCCACCAGAGGGTGCATTAATGCCTGCTCCTGTTGGCCAGATTTTGAAGAGATGATATAGTATAGAATTTTTGCTTATGTATTTTGTATGTATTTTGTATGTATACTGCTGTATGTATTTTATATGTATTTTATATATATTTTATGCATTCTATACTATACTGTATGTGTATTTAAATGTCAGAAGTAGAAATTAACTACAAACAAAGAAAATGTATTATTCTACAGTTATTTTACAGTTATTTATTGTTATTTATGTTATTTATATTATATTATTTATTGTTATTTCATCGTTTATAATATTTTCTCACTTTTGTTAAAATATTTATTTGAATATGCCAAGAAAAAAACCCTACCTCCCCTAACCTCAATCTTTACCATTTGTACAATGTTTCTACAAACTTTATTAAAATAATATAATTTACTAAAGTAAAGTGTTTTTGGTATTCGAATGCAAGATTGAAACAGAATTCCTATAAGATTCTTCGAATTCCTATAAAATTCGTTGTTTTTCCTATAAAATTCGTTGTTTTCAAAGGAATTTCTGGATCCTCACGGCACCTTCAAACTCACCCTGTGTGTTCCACTTTTAAAATACTTATCAATCTCAACTCTCCCACTTTTGCTATGAATGGGGAATTGTATCAGAGCGTACAAAAAAGCATTATCATTATCAATATCAATATCAATATATTTGATTAATATATTTGATTAATATATTTGATTATTTATATAAATACACATATATGAATGACTGTATGAATGTAGATGTATATTGTAGAATTAACATACACACATAGATATATACACACAAATTATCATAATGTCGGAAAATAAATTGAAATTAAATGTAATCATAGTTGGTGCTGGTTTAGGCGGTTTAGGTGCTGCAATTTCAATACTGTTAGCAAAACATCAGGTTTTAATATTGGAATCATGTTCAGAAATTGGTGAAGTTGGTGCTGGAATACAGATATTACCAAATGCAAGTAAAATTTTAACCTACTATGGATTATACGATAAACTTGAAAAAGTCGCAACTAGACCTTCGAAAGTCAATTTAAGACGTTGGAAAGATGGGAAAATCATCACTTCAATGGACTTCCATGATGCAAGCAAAAATAAATATAATAATAACCCCTTTTGGGATTTCCATAGAGCAAAATTACATGCAATCTTATTAGAAAGAGCTAAAGAACTTGGTGCTCAAATCAAGGTAAATTCAAGAATAAATGATATTAAATATAATAAAAATAAAAATAAAAATACTTCATCAGATAGTTATGATTCTGCAACAGTCACTACAAGTAATGGTGATTCATATACAGCTGATCTTATAATTGGTGCAGATGGAATTAATTCAAAACTTCGTGAATTACTATTAGGACATGTTGATTCACCAACTCCCACCGGTGATTTAGCTTATAGACTACTTATAGATACTTCAAACATGCTTAAAGATCCAGAAATAGCTCATTTTGTTAAAAATCCTCAAGTCAACTACTGGATGGGTCCAGATTGTCATGCTGTTAATTATGTATTAAACGGTGGTAAAGAATTTAATATGGTACTTTTATGTCCTGATGATGTTCCAGAGGGACAATCTACAATAGCTGGTTCTATTCCTGAAATGCAAAAAATATTTCATAATTGGGATCCTCAAATTCAAAAATGTCTTGCTTTAGTTAAAGATGTTTACAAATGGAAATTGTGTATTAGAGAAGGTATAAATAATTGGTCTCATCCTTCAGGTTGTCTTGTTCTTCTAGGTGATTCAGTCCATGCAACTTTACCTTATCTTGCATCTGGAGCTGGTATGGCGATTGAAGATGGTGCTGTCTTGGGTGAATGTCTTTCACGTATCAATTCAAAAGACGAAGTAAAATTGGCTTTAAAAATTTATGAAAAATGTAGACAAACAAGAACCCGTCGCATTGTTCAACGTGGAAATTTACAACAACATATATACCATTTACATGATGGAGAAGAACAAATAGAGAGAGACAGAATTTTAAGTCTTCCTATTAATCAACCTGGCGAAGCTCTTGTATGGCGTGATCCTGAACTTGGTCCGTGGTTAATGGGATATGATCATATTAAAGATGTGAATGATAACTGGCCTGATTCTACATATTTAGATCCTTCTATCCACAACAACTTGACCAGCAATCTGTAGATGAGACTTTATATCTGGAACTTATATTATGTTATTATATAAATGCAAATGAACTTGTATCTGGAAATTATAGAGCATATAAAAAATTTACCCCTATGTACTTCTTGTTTATTTGTATGTTATTACCTATATGACTTTACTATGAAATAAAAGTATGTACATCATTATCTGTTTACATATTCGGTTTCATCTATATGTTATTAGGATCATATTATATCTGTTTGTACCCTATATTTATACCTATCTTTATTAGTGCTAATTTAGTTCACATTCCTCTCTTTGTTCTTATTACTTATTAAGTTACCTATTTAACCGTAGTTTTTTTTTTTTTTTTTTTTTTTTTTTTTTTTTTTTTT
>JAJMCZ010000174.1:0-12082 GCA_030573245.1 Ascobotryozyma americana | reverse complement strand
TAGAATATCTCAAATAAACACATATAACATAAAATAAACATATGAACATAAACATCAATCATACAACGCTGCATCCGGGTCTCGACAAGTAAATACATTTGTAATAGTCCTCGCTAAAGTTGGCCCTAAGTTTCTTTGAGAAGTAGATACACCATCTAGCGCTTTAAATCCATTAGCCTTTAATCCCTCAATGAGACTGAAACCTGAATTTCCAACATGTCGACAAATAGCATCCGACAAATTAGGAGTGACCAATAAAATTTGTTGCAAGGAACTTCTTAAACAGTCATTTTTATCAAGCGATGATTTAACCTGTCCTGGTTCAGTACATATACCAATTCCACCTCCTGTTGCAGCTTCGTTTTTACTTCTTTTGTAAGGAATAGTACTAATATCTGCAGTAAGCGTACTTATCCATTCTGCTGTATCCATCATTCCTGTCGTGTGAAAAATTAAAAAATCATACTTGAGTTGTAATTGAATTAAAGCTTCCTCAATTTTTGCCTTATCAAAACATTCCCTTTCTTCATTATCACCATCAGTATCAGCAGATTTGGAATTTTGTCTACGTGGTTTTGGATTTCCCCCTTCAGAAATTAATTTACGAACTTCCATTCTAAAATCACGAGTTTCTACATTCCGTTTTTGGCGATATAACTTAGTAAGACCTTCAACTAAAAGCATAAAAGTGAAGTTTTTATTTGAAAAAGTAGATATTAATTGCTCAATATATTTGAAAAAATTTTGTTGATTTACTAGAAAACTTAATGAAGCTGCTGTAATATAATGAACAAGAAACTCTTCTTCTTTAATACGTTCTTGTGAAAGTGGCAGAAACAAGTTCGTTTGAGAATCATATTCAGCAGAGACAACTCTTCGCCAGCGAATTGTGTCTCTAAAGGGGCTCATCCAATCTCTTTGAATTTGTGAACCAAGTTGTGTTAGAAACGCTGCTACTGTATCACTAAGTTGTGGAGTACCAAAATCTACACTTATATCTGTTATCATCTCTTTACAGGAATCTTTTTTTGATACTCGGCTTTTATTAGCTTGTTGTAGAGCTTGATTTTTTTCTTTTTGTTTTTTATTCTCTTCTTTTTTGTTTTCTCTTTCGATCCGTTTTCTTTCTTTTTCTGCTTGTTTTGGGTTTTTTGCTATAGATTTTGCTACGGATGTTTTTGTTTTGGTGTTGTTAGTGTTAACAGTATCAGTAATAGTACTAGTACTAGTACTATTATTGGTGTTGGTATTAGCATTTTCCTTTGTTAACGGTGAGTCTTTTCTTTTCTCATCGTTATAAGATTTCAGACAAGCAGATTGAGAATTATCATCTAAATCGGTTAATATTCGAGCGCGTTTGTTGTTTAAATTGTCAAATATATCATTTAAACCTATATTATCCTGGTTTGATGGTTTATAATTCTGTGATTTCGAAAAAGAGTTGCCGAATAGCCTTGCAATTGCGTCTATTTTATTTTCTGATTTTTGCGACAAAGATGGGGTACTGCTATTAATGTTTGTTTTTATTTTCTTTGCAACAGGATTATCAAACAAAACACAATCTTCATCTGACAAAGTTGTTTCTATTACTTCTATATCAGACGATGGTTCTGAAAAGGTTTTTTTTACTAGTTTTTCACCCTTTTGTGAATGGTTACCCTTATCCGAGGATATCGGTAAGGAATTTGGGTCAAAGTTTTCAATTTTTTCAGCTTGTGAGTTCCCTTCACTGGTCCTTTTCACACTATACAACCCCAAAGCAAGAAGATCCTCGTCAAATTCATAATTCAACTGGTGCGAAAAAGCATCCCTCCAGTCCTGCACAGGCGAGGATTCCATGTGAATAAACGGCTGGTTGTATGTCACCTCTGTTTGAGTCAAAATCTGAGTAAAGACCGAGCCGTCCTTCCCCGGTTGCGTCGAGTCTTTTTGCTTTTTCAAATTCTCTTTTTTGTTTTTCTTCCCTCTTGTTATTCTCGTTGTCAATCCATTTGTTGATTTTTTCGCCGTGTTTGAATCGGTTACGGCCGGCACACCCTCAGATGAGGTCCCCGCCGGTTTTGTTTTCCGTCCAAAATCGACATTTCTCGGAGTCTCGTTAACGCTCACAATTTCGACATCATCATCGTCGTCGTCGTCGTCTACTATAATGTAAATGCATTTATCTGCGGACATACTAGGTTATTAGTATTTATTTAATTTATTTAATTTATTTAATTTATTTAATTTATTTAATTTAAATAAATGTTCAATAAATGTTAATGTTATTATAATAATAATAAAATTCTCAAGTATACGCGTTAATATTTGCCAATTCAAAGCAATCAATATTCGCCACCTAAATAAAATTCACTGTTAGTGTATACAACAAAATGGAAAAATAAAAAATAAAAAATAAAAAATAAAAATACTTACCAAGGAGTAATTTATAGTTGTTTTTTATGTTGCATTTATGTACCATTTGTTTTTTTTTTGTTTTTTTTCTTAGCATTTATTTGATTTGCATTTATGTTTTTTGCTTTGTTTATGTTTTTTTGTTTGTTTGTTTATGTTGTATGTGTGGTTGTATATTTGTGATTATATGCGGTTTTTTGTTTTTTTTTTTCTATATAATAAACGCATTCACTCTTCTAACTTCCGTTTCTCCGTTTTTTCCAGTGGGAAAAAGTGATTTTCGTTTTCCTTTTCTTTTTTCCTTTTCTTGTCTCTTTACTTGGTATATCGACTTTTGAAAAAAGTCATGTTATGTAAGAAATGATTTATTATTATGTAATAATATGTTATTATTACATAACGTCTGCACAAATATTACATAACAGGTGTACGAATATTACATAACATGTGTATAAATATCACATAAACAAACAAAAATCCAACTCAAGATGTTTTTTGTTTTCAAGTGATGAGAATAAAAACAAACTAAAATAATAGCAACTAACCGGGTAATAGGCAATACGAGTATTCACCTGTTGTTATAGCGATGTTTACCTTTTGTTTCCATGGAATATGACTTGTTTATAGAAAAACAAAATAATTATACTGAGAAAATAAACGAAGCTTACTAAGTTGTTTATTTACAATGGTGATAATAATAAATAATAATAAATACAAAATGAAAAAGGGTATCTAACAGTAACAAACTGTTTGAAATGCAGTAGAGTAAATAAATAAATAGACGTAAAACGTAGACGTAGGGTATGCCTATAATGTAAAATGGGCATGCTTTTCATCATGTTTAGGAACACCCAGACTGGAGTTCCCAAAATCATATTCGTGTTTTTTCCATGTCGGATTAGAATCCTCTAGATATCTGAATCTGAACAAATCTGACAATTCGTGGTCATTGGGGTCAGAAGGAGAAGTGGGCGTAGAACATATTTCGGATGTGTATGAGGTTTCAGCAATTGAAGAGGTGGATGATGTTGAGGAAGGTGTTAGGCATCCTCCGTGTTCGTCAGGCTCATGACCATGTATATGGTCACTGACCTGGTCACTGACCAGGCCATGGCCATGGCCATATGAAAGCTCAGTACATATTATATTTTCATTTGTTGTTGCTACCGTTGCTATGCCAGTTTTATTTTCTAAATCCAATGGTTTTTTCTCCAGCAGAGATAAATTAGAAAAACTGCTATTAAAAGAAGACGTTATATCCTCTTCTCCTATTCGGATTAAATCCCTGTGTGTTGTGTTTCTACTTTTGGTGTTTTCTTCACTAAAAGTATCGAAATAGCTCTCCATTGCGTCGTCATCTTCATCCATTTCGTCTTCCTCGTCCAGAGAAGGAAGCATTCTGTAAGATCTATTGTTATAAGAGGGTGTCGTTGTTAACTCCGACAACACGGAACTTCCAATTTGCGGGCATACAGCGTCAGGAGAGAATTTTATACCGCACGACTCATAGTCTGAATCCGAGGAATTTGGTTGTAACAGGGGTTTGTCAGGGAAATTACCATCAAACACCATTTCTGATTCTGAATCTGAATCGCTTCCAAGATATTCGTCGTCGTAGTCGTAGTCATAGTCGTCATAATTATTGTATTCGAAATCAAAGTCATTATCAGAATTGATATGATTTTCCAATACATTTTGGTTTGCCAGTGATGCATCTTGCATGTTATTAATGCTTGGTTTTTTGTGAACATGATGATGATGTTGTTGATATTCGTCTTCTGTTTTGTTGGCGATTTTTAAATTAGCTCTAATTTTTCTCCTCATTTTTTTGTTTTGATTGCTATTACTCTTTTTGGCTCTAATTGGTTTGACATTTATGTTAGCATTGCTAAGATAATCAGTGTCAGCATCGTAGTTATAGTCCTCCTCGTCACTCTCGCTTTCGTCGTTGTTACCGTAAAATTGTGTAGAGGTTTTCTGAAGAAAATACTCTCGATCATGGATTTTGTCCATAATTGAATCTAAAAAATTAGCCGTCTCTACTAATTCTCTTAGCGAATAATCGGGTTTTGATAAGGCCGAATTCAGTCTGCTTCGCACTTGATGTGCAAGCAGAAATGTTTTTGCGTATGATTCTGGTCCATCCATGGTGCATTTTATAAAACCAATTTATTTATTTGTTAATTAATTTATTAATTAATTTATTATTGTTATTATATTATTTTATTATTATTATTATTATTTACACGTATATGTATTAGAAATCAAATTACCGTGTATACACTATAATAATTAATAAGGGTAATTAATATACTATAATAATAATCCGTCTAACCAACCGGATAAACACAATCAACCGGACCGAATATAAGCGGTAAACTGTACAAACTGTATGAAATATTATTATCTCTATCTACTGGTGGATTTTAAATATAAGTAATAATAAATATAAATCTAAAAACAATAAAATAATATAACAATATAAACAATATAAACAATATAAACAATAAAATAAATAAAAAATAATAAATAAAAAATAATAAATAAAAAATAATAAATAAAAAATAATAAATAAAAATAATAAATACAATACATACAGACGCCCCGAATTGCCTTCCGGTTTGCCAGTTCTGTATAGACAACGGCCAAATCGACGAAATCTGTACTACCCGGGCGGCAAACCGGTCAGACCGCTGATAACGGATTTATTTACTACTGTAATTTGCTTTAACTACCATATTAATTAGTCCCAATTTGTGCACATGACTGATTATTGCTAGCGCTTAAATTATTTCCGGTTCTTTTCGGCATTTAATTCCCGTGTTTTGTATGTAATTTTTTGTATGTAATTTTAACCCATTACCCGGTTTTAATATCCCCGTTAAATTCGACTCTATCTTTAGAGTGTATATAGACAATTGATAACCGAAAAGAAGTTTAATTCGGATATATCGGGCCGAACTTACATATTATATGATAACATATTATCAATTGTCATGGTTACTAATCTATTAAGGAAATAAATTTTTCTAATAAGGCAACCCTAACACAATGCGCTCAAGTTATACTTATCAGTACTGTATTAGGAAATTATGAGCAATGAATACAAATTGAGACTTATTTATAACTATATAAACTACATAGCAACTATACACTACTCATCATTCAAATCAAGCCTGACAGCAGGATTAGACTCAATAAAATCTAAAGACACCTTGTGACCTAGCAGTTCTCTGATATTCTTTACACCATATTTGATCATCGTAGGACGTTCTAGGGATAACCCCCATCCATGTACACGTAAATTTGGTGGTAATCCCATAGGTTCTAACATTTCTGGTCGAAACATTCCTGAATTTCCAATTTCAACCCATTTTTCAAGCCCCTCATGCCATCCGTAAATCTCCATACTAGGTTCCGTATATGGATTATATGTAGGTTTAAAACGTAGTTTTTCCATACCCATTTTACGAAAAAACTGATTCATAAATCCGATAAGATCTCCTAGTGTTAAATCATAATCTGCAATAACACCCTCAACTTGATGGAATTCTGCTAAATGAGTTGCATCAACTGCCTCGTTTCTAAATACACGATCAATTGAAAAATATCTTGCTGGATGAACACCATCTTCAGCAAGTTTTTTCAACATTTTAGAACTGACTGCTGTAGTATGTGTCCGTAAAACTAATTTTTTAGCTTCTATATCATGCCAATCATATCTGTATCCTATTGATCCATAATATCCTCCTTCGTGTGCCTTTTTAACATTTTCCCAATATGTTTTGTCCTTTGGCATATCAGCTACTGATGGATCTTTGATATAAAAAGTATCTTGTAAATCCCTCGCTGGATGTTGTTGGGGTACAAATAAAGAATCAAAATTCCAAAATCCTGATTCAACATATTGTCCTGTTGGCATTTCAGTGAAACCCATTGAAAAAAAAATTTGTCTAAACTCTTCCCTAACCTTATTTAATGGATGCAAAGCACCAGCAAGTATTTGACTACCTTGTGCATTAAAATTATAGTCTTTAAATTTTGCACTACGCCATGATCCAGATGTAATCATATCAGCGGTAATATCTGTTTGTAAATCTGGTATTTCTAATGAAAATTCTTTACCTTTTTTAACTGCAAACGAAAGAATTTTAACTCTTGAGATTAATTTACGTTTTTTAAGTTCATTAATTTCTTTTTCATCAGATAGTGTTTTATTTTTTTTAATTTCTTTTAAAGAAATTAATGTTTTATCAATCGGATCTTTTTCTCCTTGCGGGATTTTTTTCACCAATTTATCTCCATCTTTTTTTATCCAACCGAGTTTAAATGCTGTAGATTGACCAACTTTACTACTATTAGCTGAAGATCCCATTTTTTTCAATGTTTCTCCAACATCCGATATTTTAAGTCCACCTAGAGATTCACAAACTGCCTTATAAACTGCAAATTCGTGTGATTCCCCGTTTTCTTCAATTTCCTGTGCCTCTTTTGTCAACACCCATTCTTCGTGTTCGAGTTGTTTGTATTCAACCATATTTCTGGCTTTCAGAGAATTCAAAGCGCCTTGCAAAACAACCGGAGTAACATTAGGGAAAACAAGTGCAGTATCATCAATCGCCTCTAAAGAATTGAGTTTACCTAATATTTCTTTTGGAAGATCCATGTTATTATTATTATTTTTTATTATTTTTTAGTTGCTTTTTCACTCAAATTATCCAACTTTTCGTAGTTTCCAATATCAAAAAATTTTCTTTTTTTTTTATTGTAAAATGAAAATATTTTTGTTTTTCTCCATTCTTTACGTTGCAACGAAAATTAAAAATAAGTTTAAAATCCACATAGTGAAGTTTCAATTTCATCTCCAATAGAAAGTAATTTTGTTCTTATGGAGAAATCATTTATTAATCCAAATCCATCATTATGTAAAAAGACTTAGTATGAATTCTATAAATCAATATTTTATAACTTTAAATCTTAAATCTTTAAATCTTTAAATATATTTAGATGTTTTACGGTTTCTGTGGTTTACAGTATGTATATATGTAGTTGCCATAGTGATTTGTCGATTCTTTACTTAAGTTTTTAAAATTACAAAAAAGTGATTCATGTGATTGAAGAATAAGAAGAATAAGAAGAATAATAATAATAATACAATATAATATAAAATAATATAATATGATATAATAATAGTAAATATTAATGATAACACTATATAATAAATATTATATAATAATAACAATACTATATAACAATACTATATAACAACACTATATAATAAATAATACACTTATTATATAGTATTATATAGTATTATTATTTCTCTTTTTCCTCATACAATTGATTCTCGACATTTTTAATTGCCATATTGGAATCATTTATCATTTTGCATATGATTCGCATATAGATTATGATGATAATAATAATAATATAATATAATAATAAACACTTAATAGTAATATTAAATAATAATAATAAATAAATAAAATAAATAAATAAATTAATTAATTACTAGTAATAGTAAATAATAATAGTAAATAATAAAAAGATTAAATAATAATAATAATAAATAAATATAAATGACTAATAACTAATAAATAATAAATAATAGAAATAATAAATAATTTTAAATACAATAAATAAAATAAATAATAATAAAATAATTATACTATATAATAATATAATAAATGAATCAATTAATAGTAATAGTAATAGTAATATAATATAATACTATAATAATAATAATAAGAAAAACAAAAATTAGTATAATAGTAATAAAAATTAAAATAATAATAATATAAATAAAAGTAGTAATAATAATACTATATAATATAATAATTAAAGTAGTATTAAATTATACTATAAAATACTAAATAATACTACATATATAATACTATATGATAAATACTAAATAAATACTAATAAAATACTATTGAATATAATAATAATATAATAGTGATAATAATAAAAATAAAAATAATAATAATAATAATAATAAATTATAATAATAATAACAATTATAATAGTAGTATGAAAGACTATATAATAATAATAATAATAATAAATACAAAAAATAAATAAAATAAACAATAAATAATAAATAAAAATAAAAATAAAAATAAAATAAATAAATTATTTAATTAATAGTAATAGTGATGATAATAATATAATAATAATAAACATAAAACAATAACTAAACAAACGTAATATGTAAAAATTAAACATTGCGATAAAAACAAACGATTTACTAAAATATAAAACAAGTATAATCTATAAACTTACAATTTAAAGTGTTAACGTATAATAAATATTTTCATATTGAGTAAATAGCTACCGTAGTACAAACATAACAGGGTAATGAATAGACACGAAATATAACGCAAATACAGTCAGTCCCTTTAAAAACAATAAAAATAATAAAATGGGCATTTTAGAAAAAATAGCACAAATCCAAGACGAACTTGCTCGTACACAAAAAAACAAAGCAACTGAATATCATATTGGATTACTAAAAGGGAAACTTGCACGATATAGAGCCCAATTACTTGAACCTACACCTGGATCATCGTCAGGAGGTGGGCAAGGATTTGAAGTTTCAAAATCAGGAGATGCAAGAATAGCTTTAATTGGGTTCCCATCAGTTGGTAAATCGTCCTTTTTATCAAAAGTTACAAAAACTAAATCTGAAGTTGCACAATATTCATTTACTACACTTACATCAGTTCCAGGAGTTTTGGAATATAATGGAGCTGAATTACAAATACTTGATTTACCTGGAATTATTGGTGGGGCAAGTGAAGGCAAAGGAAGGGGTAGACAAGTTGTTGCAACAGCTAAAACTGCTGATTTAATTATGATGGTTTTAGATGCAACAAAAGGGGCTGATCAAAAAGAAATTTTAGAAAGAGAATTAGAAGCTGTTGGGATACGTTTAAATAAAAATCCACCAAATATATATTTTAAAATTAAAACAACTGGTGGTTTAAAATTTAATTCAACATCACCACCAAAATATTTAGATGCAAAAGTTGTTGGTACAATACTAAGAGATTATAAAATTCATAATGCAGAAGTTTTAGTTCGTGATGAAAATTGTACTGTGGAAGATTTTATTGATGTTATAAATTATCAACATCGTTCTTATATAAAATGTCTTTATGTATATAATAAAATTGATGCTGTATCACTTGAAGAAGTTGATAGGCTAGCTCATTTACCTGGTACTGTGGTTATAAGTTGTGAATTGGATCTTGGTTTAGATGATTTGGTTAAAAGGATATGGGAAGATCTTGCTTTACTACGTGTCTACACAAAAAGAAGAGGCGAACCTCCAAGTTTAGATCAACCTCTAGTTGTTAGGGAAAATTCTACAATAGAAACTATCTGTGATTCAATACACAGATCCATTAAGGACCAATTTAAATATGCACAAGTATGGGGCAGAAGTGCTAAGCATAGTCCCCAAAAATGCGGCTTGGGTCATCATATTGCTGATGAGGATGTTGTTTGCGTTGTTACCAAATAACAATTGTCAAATAATTATGTAGAGTAATTATAGTCAAAGTAAAATAAATGAGTAATGAAAAGTGATTTAAATAATTAAAAATAAAAAATTAAAAATAAAAATAAAAAATTAAATAATTAAATAAAAAAATGAAAACAAATAAAAATAAAAATTTAAAAATAAAAAATAAAAACAAAAAATAAAATTAAAAATAAAAATTTAAAAATAAAAAATAAAAAATAAAAAAATAAAAATTAAATAATTAAATAAAAAAATAAAAAAATAAAAAAATAAAAACAAAAAATAAAAATAAAAATAAAAACAAAAAATAAAAATAAAAATTTAAAAATAAAAAATAAAAAATAAAAAAATAAAAATTAAATAATTAAATAAAAAAATAAAAAAATAAAAACAAAAAATAAAAATAAAAATAAAAACAAAAAATAAAAAATAAAAACAAAAAATAAAAATAAAAAATTAAAAATAAAAAATAAAAAATAAAAATTAAAGAATTAAAATTAAAAAAAAAAAAAATTAAAATTAAAATTAAATAATTAAAATTGAAAATAGATAATAAAAAATAAAAAATTAAAATATTAACCCTTGAACGAATACTCTTTGTGATATCTAAGGCTTACTTTATCAAATCCACCTCTCTTATCCTGTCTAAACTAGAGATTGGGTATAAAAAATAAATAATTATTACAAAAATTACAAATATTTAATTCTAAATTTACTGCTATTATTAATTTACTATGTTACTATTAATTTACACACACAAACAATGTACTCATTTTAATCCACCAGCCATCAATAAAGATTGGCCTGTAATATAACCAGTAATGGCATACATATGAACAGCCTCGGCAACTTCTTGTGGTTCGCATAATCTATGCAATGGAATAGATTCGACTAAGCCTGGGACAGAGTCTGGACTTTGTATCATACCAGTTGAACCCACCATTGCAGGAGCGACATCATTTGCAGAGATGTTATAAGGAGTAAGTTTTGAAGATAAATTCTTCATCATTGAGGATAGCCCACCTTTAGAAGCAGCATAATGGCAACCATTTATTCCACCACCATAGGCAGCAATTGATGAAACATAAATAAGTCTTCCCCAATTTTGTTGTTTCATATAAGGAACGATAGCCTTTGTAAGGATAAAGGCTGCTCTTAGGTTAATATTTAAAGTTTTATCAAATTCTGATAATGGAATTTCCCAAATATCAGTAATTCTTTTACCGTATCCGGCATTTGAAACTAAAATATCAATACCACCTCTAGAATGTGCTTCACTTGCTTCTTTTACAAGATTAATAATATCATCAGCATCCGAAAGATCAGCTTGATGAAATGATATATTGATTATATTTTCATTTTCCTTTTCATTTACAACTTTTGATCCTTTTTCAATTAAATTAACCTGATATTTTTCTTGAAGATTTTTAATAATTTCCAGTAATTTATCTTTATTAGAACCATAAGCAAGAGCGAGATGTGTCCCACTCTGAGCAAATCTATCTGCACAAGCAGAGCCAATTCTAAAATGTTAGTCTAAGATATAATCTTAACAAACTCATCACTTACCCTCCTGATGCTCCAGTTATTAAAGCGAGTTTCCCCCGAATATCATTCACGCTCCTTACTGAGTTTCCCATAGTGAAATTTAGTATAATTTGTAATAAAACTTTTTTATAATTAACAAAAAATATTTAAAAAATTTTAAAAAAAGCAAACCATCTCAAGTCCTTATTTATACAATTTTACAATATAGTATAATACTAGTATAATAGACTGCGAACCTTCCCCCATGTTTTTCTTCCGTTAGGGTATTGCGGGGAAATATTCTTCGTGGGGTATGACTCTTATGGTTACCCCGCTAAAATTTATTTTCTATGGCAGCGTATTTCTGTGGCAACGTACTTTTTACAGCAATTTAATTCATTATTTAATATTATGTAGATTTTTATATTTTTTAACAAGGGAATTGATAATGCCAGCCATACTTTTTAGCCAGTGCAGCCAACTTAAGGGTTTAAGTAAGCTATTTGTAATAAATTACCTACCGTATATAGTAATTATTTGGAAAATAGGAAAATAGTTAGATTTAATTAATTTTTAGTGTCATATATATATATGTATTTATTTGATCTACGATTTTTATAATCTTATTTTGTAATA
>JAJMCZ010000173.1:0-34008 GCA_030573245.1 Ascobotryozyma americana | reverse complement strand
CAGAGTCTTTAATTCCGACAAGGGAAAATATATTTTCCATTCCAACTTTGACAAATAAACATAATCAACCAAATTCAAATAATAATAATAATAATGATAATGATAATGCTAATGACAATAATGACCTTAATGATAATCATGACAAAATAAATAATATACAATTTCATCATAATACTTTAAATAAAATAAGTATAAAAGAAAATATAAATTCGGTATTCCCAGTATGGATTGGATTAAGAATGCAACTCATTTTTTGGGTTCTTTGTTGCGTTTTAATTTCCCTAGCAGTAGCATGTGGTGTGATGTATTATAAATCAGAATTAACCGTCAGAGAATTAACATTAGAAAAACTTCAAATGATGGCAAGCTTTAAATCTTCTCAATTAGCTTCAACAGTAAGTATTATGACGGATAGTGTTAGGCTCATTACTTACAAATCAACAATTAGAACTGCTTTATTTGCTCATACTATTTCATCATATGACAGTGAAGATACTTCATTTGAAGATCAAGTTAGGGGTGTTTTGCAAACTTATTTGTCGTCAAATGATAATTCTGTACAAGCAGTAGTATACGATGAAGAATTAAATGTCTTTGTAAATGCAACTAGTCAGTATGCTACACATGGAGTAGTTGATGTTCTTCCTGATTCTCTTTTTCCTTTAGCTCCGGGGAACATAATTCCTGTTATTTTAGAAGATAACGATGGAATGATCTTAGGTCCTGTTCCTAAATCTGGAGATACAGTATTAGCTGGTAATAAATACTCAGTAACTAAAAGAGTAAACAATAATTTATATCATGAATCCGACGCTTCATTTTATCTTTCAATAACATTACCTATATTTAATACTTCTTCTACATATAATCAAGCAATTGGTCGTAAGTCGGGGATATTGGGATATTTATCTGTTTCCTTTGAGGCAACTAGTTTATTATCTACTTCCTCAGATCAATTGGGAATGGGTTCAAGTAGTAGGATTTTACTTGCTGAACCAGTGGGAATGATTGAAAATAGAACAGATTATTTCATTTTTTTAGAACAGAAAAGATTTGTAAATACTTCTTCTGGTGATATGCATGATGGTTTAGTGGTTTCAGAGCCTTTTCAAACAAATAAATCTTTTGTACAAAAGGCATTTAATGGTGGTACAGGCTCATATTTCGAAGATAATTGGCCTTTATCTTCTGGTCTTGCAGTAGGATACGCGCCAGTAAATGTAAATTACGCAAAATGGGCTTCTGTAATATCAACTGATCGTCATAATTTATTGAGCCCCATCCGAGAACTAAGGGATACTGCTTTATTGGTTGCATTTTGTCTTGGATTTGCTGTCAGTGTGGCTACCTTTTTAATTGCTCACATGAGTATCAAGCCCCTAATACGCTTACGCGATGCTATTGCTCGAACAAGATTTATGGGTGATGACGATACAACTTTATATTATAAAGATGATGATAAAAATTCGATTTCCTCAAGCTTTAATCAAGATGTGTGTTCAATTAATACAAAAAAAAATATTTACGATTCAAATGAAAGTAATGGTACTACTATTGATCATTCTCAAAGTACCAAAGATTTAGAAAAGGATGTTGAAAAGAAAAGGAAAGTAGATAACAATGAAAAATCTAATGAGGAAGATAAAGAGGAGGAAAATGATGATGAGAGATATATGGAAAGTGATTCATTTTCTAAAAATGATATTAATAAAGAGGATTTATCTATTCCATGGAAAATAAAGGAAAATTTCGATTCTGATGGCAAATGTATTAGAAATTTTCATAACATTCCGACGAAGCTCAAAAATAATAAAGCGTCTGGATCTAGAAGTCGACATAAAAATAGATCAGCGATTCAAAATAATGACATAAATACCGATAAAAATATTAATGAAAGAAATTTCTTGGGCTATCCTTGTAAAAACACCAGCCCAAATAAATCATTTGCTATGAAAAAATGTATAGCTAAACTTTTCGGTATAAAACTTGTTAATTCAGACGATCAAGAAAGTGGTGGCTTACAATATTTTTTAAAGCATAATGAGAAACCAAAATTTGTTAGGCATGAAATTACTGAGCTCACTGTGACATTTCATAATATGATAGAAGCTTTACAGCAACAGTATGGTACTTTAGAGCAGCAAGTTTATAGGAGAACTAGAGCTCTTCAGGAAGCAAAAATGCAAGCTGAAGAAGCAAGAATACTTGCAGAAAATGCAAATGAAGCAAAAACTACTTTTATTGCGAATATTTCACACGAGATTCGAACACCATTAAATGGTATTTTAGGAATGACCGCGGTGCTGATGGAAGATCCAACTATAAATTCTCCAACTAAAACTTCTTTGTCTTTAATTTCAAAATCTGGGGAACTATTATTGAACCTTGTAAATGACCTTTTAACATTTTCTAAGAATCAACTTGGACAGGTGACACTCGATGAACGGGAATTTAAGATGTATGATTTAACGAATCAGATTTTTCCTATGTTTTTAAAACAAGCTAATATATCTAAAATACATCTTTCTATTATTACAAAGCCCAATATTTTTCCATACGCAAAACTTCATGGTGACCCTAATAGATTATTGCAAATTGTAATTAATCTAGTTTCTAATGCTTTAAAGTTTACTCCTAAAAATGGTTCTGTCACAGTCAACGTGATTTGTAAACGCATGCCATTAAACTATGAGAAAATGAAAGAAAACAATGCATTAACTACCATAGTTAATGCTGTGGAAAGTGATTATTCTCTTTATGAAAGACGATATAATTCTAAAAACACAGGCTTTAATGGGCGATACGCAGATGGAAAAAGGGAGATTTTTAGCAATATTAATGCTTCTGGTCATGTTTATGGGTATGGGATTGAAGGTCCTCCAGGAACTGAGCTTTCATATAATACATCTGATTCTAGATCTTTCTCTTCTCATCGTCAAAGAGTATTTTCTTTCATTCAAAATAACAGATTGGTTTCGTATTTTAATTCTTCTCCGCATAATTCTAACCCAAATTTTAATCATTCCTCTTCTCCTTCAACGAAGTTTGGAAGAAGAAGAAGAATCACTGATTCGGATATTATAATGCCAAATAAGCATACAAAGCCTTATAAAAACTATAATCAGGGTTTTGATAAAAATAACTTAGATGATGAAAATTATAATCTAGGGGATAATTTCAGTCATCAATCTATCTTAACTTTGGATAGGAGCAGTAGATCTAATCCGACAATGAATGTTTTTCATAACTCTCAGCCTGAATTTTCTGAGGGAAATGGTCACCATACAGACATGGCAGTTCCTCTTAATGGATTCCTTTCTTATCGGAAAGGCAATTCCCCTGGTTATCAAAAAACAGACTTGCATGTTATAACTGGTTCAGATATCAAGATTTCATCAGCAAAAGAATTATACAATGGAGAACTAAGTGGGAATAGTAATTCAATTAGTAATGACAGTTCAAATCCTCCGGTTTCACCTTCTATTTCTTCAAAAACCTTTGGTGGTATTGAAAAGAAAAGGCCAAACGCTCTCCACCATAGTATAAGTTTTGGCTCACGGAGAAGAAGTATTGGCTTAAATAAAATTTCTAATGAAGAAAATAGAAAATCGAATTCTTACAGTTTAGAAGATAATGCTAATAGTATAACAACTCCATTTTCGATTAAAAGTGAGGGCGGACAATTAGAGAAACGTGGTGGAGAAAATTCAACTGATAGTATGAACGAGGCGAATGAAAGACTCAAAATGATTCTTGAAGGGTCTAATAGCAATAAAAACGATAAAAACTATAATATTGATATCAATAAGTATAGTGGTTTGAATGGAAAGGAAAATGAAAAGGTTAGAGTGAATGGTGGAGTTACAAAATTTGATAATGACTTGAATATTAGGCCGAAAATAGGTGATGAAAATACTGTAGACTCTTTTATAAATGATAAAGTGCGAGATAATGACCATGTAATGGCGAGTGAAAAAGAAAATTATATGAATGCATTGGCTAATTGTGGAGCAGATGATATTGTATCTGAAGATGGTGATATAATACATCCTGGAGAAGATTGCTTACTGGTAATTGAAGTACAGGATACTGGGGTTGGAATAGCAAAAAATCTTCAGAATCGTATATTTGAAGCCTTTGTTCAAGGAGATTTATCGCTTTCTAAAAAATATTCTGGAACTGGACTTGGTCTAGCCATTTCTCGACAGCTTGCTCGGATGATGCATGGAGATATAAGTTTAGAATCAGCTCCAAAGGAAGGTAGTACATTCACATTAAGTGTCCCTCTTAAATTTTTAGGCAAATGTGAAAAAATGGCAGATGAAATTAAGGATAAAAATTTTATTTCTACAGAGAAGAGTATTACAGAAAATAATGATGAATTCTTGGAAGGTGGATTAAATAAGAATGGCTTTGATGAAAGTAATAATGACCATAGAGCAGAGTGTGCCCGAGTATTTAAAATACCAGAAGAAGACGAGATCAAAGGTGAGAAAAGTGAAAAGGCAAAAGAAAAAAATATTGGAATAGATGAGTATAATAATAAGAATCACTTGAATAAAGGTATTGATAATGAGGAAGTTGAAACAAGCTCAATTCGGTCTAATCGGTCATTGGTTTCATTAATTTCTCTTCGAGATGATTTACCTCCTTCAAGGTATCGAATCATTGGATATTCTGATCCATATTTAGTTGAAATTCCTGACGAGGAAGATACAAAAACTAAATATAACTACAAAGATAAAATGTCTTTAAATGAGGAGAGAGGAAAAAATATTAATAGAAAAGTGATAGAACAAGGTAGGATTAAGAAACAAAAAGAACAAAAAGAAATTATTAATGACAATATATTTAATGCTGAAACAAGCAGAGATAATGACTTGAAAAAGAATGATACAGAGACGAATAAAGAAATACGGATTCTAGTAGCGGAAGATAATATTGTGAATCAACAAGTTATTGTGAGGATGTTAAAATTGGAACATATTAATAATGTGAGCATTGCTAATGACGGTAATGAGGCATTGAATATTGTTTCAGAGTTAAAAAGAAATGGATTTGATGAATTTGATCTTGTACTTATGGATATTCAGATGCCTGAATTAGATGGACTACAAACATCACGTCTACTACGGAAAGATTTTAAGTACAAGGGCCCGATAATAGCATTAACGGCATTTTCTGATGATTCCAATGTTAAAGAATGCTATGAAGCTGGCATGAATAGGTTTTTATCTAAACCAGTGAGAGTTGGGCAACTACGAGATGTTTTAAAATTATATTTAGAGAACAAATAGGAGTACAGTTGTTTACGTGGTGAATGTGTTGATTATGTATGTATGTGTATTATGTATATGTATTTTTATGTGTGTGTAACACAATTAACTACAATTATGGTATGGTATAAGACTTGAAATATATTTTATTATAATATATTTATAAAGCATTAGTATAAACGTGCGTGTGATGAGACGTGATTGAAAGATAGACTCGAGCAATGAGACCGTTATGTTGTTATAGCAACATAATCATGGCTGCCTATTTATTTGTTTTAAAAGCAGGCAGGGGGCAATATTAGTAATCATTATACAACAACCTTAATAATAGAAATATATACGTCGTATTTACGATGGTCCCATAAAAATTTTTCTCATTTTTTTACTTATTAATTCCAGTCTTATCACAGGAGTTGCAGCAAAGAAAAATAAAAAATAAAACTGCTTATATTGTTGCTTAATTAATTAATGTGAAATAATAATAATAATAATAATAACTATTGGGATTATTATGCATTAATATAATATTAAATTTTTTGTTCTTCCCCCATTAAATGGTAATAATTATTTATTTCTATATATATATATCTAGAATAAAATCTTCTATAGGAGAATAATAATATAATATAATAGGCATTGTAATAGAAATAGTATAATAGTATTATATTGTTATATAATTATATTATTATTATAATTTGTTAATAGCAAAAGAAGATCTGTATATTTTTTCGTATTTACATTTATTTACATTTTTTTTTTTAATTATTTTTAATTTATTTTTAGATTTATTTTTATTTTTATTTTTATTTTTATTTTTATTTTTATTTTTATTTTTAGTTTTTCTTTTTCACGCCATTTATTCTCTTTTACCTAATTATTATTTATTTTAATTAATCTTTGTGAAATAGTATTTTGTTTGTTATTATTTATTTTTATTTTTTATTTTATTTTTTATTTATTTTTTATTTTATTTTTTATTTATTTTTTATTTTATTTTTTATTTATTTTTTATTTTATTTTTTATTTTATTTTTTATTTATTTTTTATTTTATTTTTTATTTTATTTTTTATTTTATTTTTTATTATTTTATTTCACTCTTTTCTCCTTTCTCTTATTAAAGAAAAAGATTGTTAATAGGAAAATCCAATGTATCACCAACAACAACCTCAACAAGAGGAAAAATATTATACGCCACAACAGCGGCAGCAACAGCAACAACCACAACAAAATGCAAACACAAACAAAAATGAACAAAGGCAAATGCCTCCGCCATCATTTGTTCCTCAACAACAAAATCAAAGCCAATCTTCTCATTCAGTTTATGGAGTTAATGGATTAAATTCGTCTGGAAATCTTACTTCTAATAATAATATTAATAATAATATGACTGGAAGTTCTTCTAATTTATTAAATAATTCATCAAATTCTAATTCACGTCCTGAATCACCTTCTTCTTCCAAATCTGGCTCAAATTCTACACATCAAAATTTTAACGCTAATATTAACTCAAGTAATACTAATAACAATAATGTGGCAAATGTTTTTTTAAATCGTTCTAATAATACTAGTAATACTAGTTTAGCTTCAAATACAAACTTGAGTCAAAAAGTTAATCCTATTAGCAACGCTTCTGCGGGATCTTCAATTTTTTCAAATACAAATGCATCTTCAAATAGTTTAAAACAAAACACTAGCACACCAATCGCTTCAAATAACTCTCAAAATAGTAATACTAATACAACAAACAGTTCCAATAACAGCGCTAACACTAATAACAATAACAATAACAATAACAATACTTCATATGCAATGGGTGGGACTGATGTACAGTTTGAACGCCACCCAGAAAGCATTTCAGCTGTTACTCAAGAAAGAGCTGCTGCTTGTAAATTACGTGTAGAACATTTTTATCAAATGAGTGTTTCACATGCAGTTGAAAGAAATCAAAGAAGATTAGAACTTGAAACCAAACTTGCTGCAGAACGTGGCTCAGAAGAACGGAAAAACAGACAACTTATGTCTTTAGGACAAAAAGAAAGTGCCTTTTTAAGACTTCGTCGTACTAGATTAACTTTAGAAGACTTTATTACTGTAAAGGTTATAGGAAAAGGTGCTTTTGGTGAGGTTAGACTTGTACAAAAGAGAGATACAGGAAAAATATATGCAATGAAAACCTTATTAAAAAGTGAAATGTATAAAAAAGATCAATTAGCACACGTCAAAGCTGAAAGAGATGTATTAGCAGGGGCTGATTCTCCATGGGTAGTCTCCTTATATTATTCATTCCAGGATGAGGAATATTTGTATTTAATCATGGAATTTTTACCCGGTGGAGACTTGATGACCATGTTGATTAAATACGATGTTTTCTCAGAGGACGTAACTCGCTTTTATATGGCGGAATGTGTGCTTGCTATAGAAGCTATACATAAATTAGGATTTATTCATAGAGACATTAAACCAGATAATATATTGATTGATAAAGGTGGACATATCAAACTTTCAGATTTTGGTTTATCTACTGGATTTCATAAAACTCACGATAGTGCATATTATAAGCAACTTTTAGATAAAGGTCCACCATCTAACGGAAGTGGAATAATTGGTCCAGGTACTGCAACAAATGGATCAAGAGTTGATGCTATCCAATTAACAATTTCAAATAGACAACAGATCCAAACGTGGCGAAAGTCACGGCGTTTAATGGCATATTCTACTGTTGGTACCCCAGATTATATTGCACCAGAAATTTTTATACATCAAGGATATGGACAGGAATGTGATTGGTGGTCATTAGGAGCGATTATGTTTGAGTGCTTAGTTGGATGGCCACCATTTTGTTCAGAAACACCTCAAGAAACTTATAGGAAAATTTTGAATTGGAGAGCTACATTGCAATTTCCTGATGAAGTACATTTATCACCCGAAGCTGAAGATCTTATAAGAAGATTACTAACAAGTTCTGATGTTCGATTAGGAAAAATTGGTGGTGCAGCAGAAATTAAAGCACATAAATTTTTTGCAGGTGTTGATTGGGATACAATAAGATCTTATCATGCTCCATTTGTTCCACAATTAAGTTCAGTTACAGATACGTCGTATTTCCCAACAGAAGAACTTGAAGCCATACCTGAAGGTTTAGGTAAGAATACCGTAAATGGTATAGCTGGAAAGGGTCCAAATAATGGTATGAGTTCAAGCCAATACAATGATAAAAATAAGGACAAGATTACAGGTGTATCCGATACAGGAAAGGAGAATTTACCATTTATTGGGTATACATACTCACGGTTTGATTATCTCACACGAAAGAACGTATTATAAAAAAGACATTATTTTTATAATTACTTTTTTTTTTTTTTTTTTAAAAAAAAAAAAAAAAAAAAACAAGTAAAGAAAAACAGAAAATTTATTATTTCATATTGTGTTGTGTTGTGTTTGATTTTTTGATTATTTTTTTCATTTTATAGTTTATTGTTACGTTTTTGATTTTATTTGAAGTTTACATTTACACTTGCACAATCTTTTACATGTGTATATACATTTATAAGGAAGATGCTTTTTTTTTGTTTTTTTTTTTGTTTTGTTTATTTTTATTTTTATTTTGAATTCAGCTTTGATAGATTTCTTAGATTTTTTTTTTTATACATATATACGAATTTGTTTAAAATATATATATACATACATATATACATATAAATATAGGGTGAAAGATTAGTTATTATGAGAATCTACATCTAATTTAAGAGGGTTATATATAGACAATGGGATAGTAGTTGATGAGTTGATAAAATCTGAAGAGATTTTAATAATTTCATCTATAATTTTATTTGTTATTTCATCAACAGACAAAGTAGCATCAATTAATAATAATTTATCATTTGGAATTGTATTTTTAATTAAATTATCATAACTATCAGAAACTTTAGTTTGTAATGGAATAGATTCATATTTATCATTACCATAATCAGCACGACCAGCAGCTTTAATTGGATCTATTGATAAATAAATTGTAAGGTCAGGTAATGGTAAACCAGAATCAGAAGCTGATGACCACTGGTAGGGTAATCCTTGAGCTGCTGAATAAGCAATTCCTGATAAAAAATAACGATCTAGTAAAGCAACGGGAAAGGAAAAACTTGCATCAGATAAAGACTTTTTACTATTTATAAACAAATGCTTCTCAATATCATTAACACATTCCCAACGATTTGCTGAAAACATTAAATGAATAGCATGAGTTTTATTTAATTTATTATTATTGATTTCATTTATATTTTCAACTACATCTTCATCTTTGGTATTATTTCCATCTGTTAGCATTTCTCGAAGTAATTTTCCTGAAGGTTTAGAAGAATCAGGAAACCTGAATAGTTTACAATTAAAAGATAAATCTATTTTTTTACTTTTAATGTATTGATTATTTATATTTAATTTATTTAAATTTTCAATTATTTTTTTACATTGTGTAGATTTTCCACTTCTATCTAATCCTTCTATGCATACAATTAATCCACGATTTATTTTCCCGTTATCCATTATTATGTAACAAACAATTCTAATTATAGTATTATTATGATTATGATTATGATTATTGTTATTATTAGAATAGAAATATTCTTGTTAATAGTTTCAATTTCCACTATAAAAGTTATATTTTTAAAAAACATTATATAGTTCTATGAAATAATGAAACCTCATAACAACTAGTTGGGTTGCCAAGCCAATATAAATCAAAAAAGTTAATACATAGGTAATAAAAAAAATTGGATTTAAAGGACTTAAAGAGAATAGATAGATAGAAAGATAGATAAATAGGTATAGATATAATTAAAGAAAGGCAAAGTTGATTTTTTTTAAGACAATTTGACCTTTGTAAATGATACATATCAGATCAAATTTGATAGTGAATACACATATAGAAATGTTAAATAAAGGATCAATATTTTTTAAATTAAGGCCTCAAAATAATATAATACGAATTTTAAATATTAAAAAGAATATACATTTTAATAATTATGAATCAATAACAATTGGATCAATTAAAAATACAAATAAATTAGAAAAAAATAATTTAAATAAATTACATCAGATAAATAAAAATATAATAGGATATAATTGGAATGGATTAAGATATCATGGACATATTTCAAAACCAGAACCAGGTAAAGAAATTAAAGTGATATTTGTAACTAAAGAAGGTAAAGCAATAGAAATAGCTGCAAGTGAAGGTGATAATATATTAGATGTTGCACAAGTACATGGACTTGAAATGGAAGGTGCTTGTGGTGGATCTTGTGCATGTTCAACTTGTCATGTAATTGTTGATCCAGAATACTATGATAAAATTCCTGAACCATCTGATGATGAAAATGATATGCTTGATCTGGCTTTTGGTCTTACAGAAACATCAAGACTTGGATGTCAAATAATTTTAACAAAGGAATTAAATGGAATTCGTCTTGCTTTACCTGCAATGACAAGAAATTTACAACAAAAGGATTTTGATTAATTTTATGTAAATATATATATATTTTTTTTTTTCTTTCTTCTTTTGATATCCATCTATTTGTAAATAATATACTATATGTACAAGAAAAACTGAAAAAAAATTGAAAAAACCAACCAATAAACAGATTTTTTAAAAAAAATAAAAAAACAAAATAACAAACAAATGAACTAATAAAAAATAAAATACATACACACATAAAATCGTATAATAATTTCGTATAATATAATATAATATAATATAAATCAACCTTTTCTGATCGCCTCTAAAAATGCATTACTACTTTTTTCAATTGGATCTTCTTCTATTGGTAATGAATTTGAAGCTAGATTTAAAGTCGACGATGGGATTGGGGTTTTAACAACCGATACCCGTTGAGCAGCAGCGACTGCATTAAATAACCGAACAGCACCTCTTTGGGCAGTTTTATATAATAATCTTTCGTAAGAACCTACATCAACTTGGGTAATTCTACCTTTTTCTAATTCCTTTTTTTTGGCTTCCCTTAAAGCTTTCTTAGCTTTTAATTCTAATAATCTTTCTTTTGCTTCAATTTGTGCTTTTCTTCCTCTACCTCTTACAAGTACCGGATCATCTCTCGAATGAGCTTTAACTTGTGTATTAAGAAGTTTTTCGATTGCATCACCAAATGATTTTTTTGATTTTTCTCTTTTTTTTTTCTGTATTTTATTTTTAATGTTATTTTCATCATCTGAACTAGAATCTATTTCTGATCCAGAATCTATTTCTGATCTAGTATCTTCATTTTCTGACAAGTCTGAATTTGAACTTGAATCTGAATCCCCACTATTATCAGAAACTGTTTTTGTTTTTTGAGATAAATCTTTTGATTTTTTTTCTAACCTTAGTTTTGGTTTTGGCATTTCTATGTTCTTTTTTATAGTCATTTTATTATATTGTTATATTATTATTATTATTATTATCTATAATCATTATTATATGAATAATATAATTTAGTTCTTTCAGGTGAAAAGCTCTCTGTTGTTATAGAAACTGTTTACTTATCATGTGACTTAAAATTCAATTTAGTTTTTCCTTTACATCGCTATAACGACAACCGTTGCTATATAAAAATTAAATTTTCATATTAACTAACTTCACTTTAATTCTAATAAAATTAAGATAATTAAAATAAAACGTAAATATTTCAAGTTAAATTGTATTATATAGAGAGAAATATATTGGAAATAAATTGAGAGATATAATCATATATTTATGTATATATTTATATATATATATATACATATATACATATATACATATATACATATATACATATATAAATAAAAATATTAATTAATTAACTAATTAATTAATTAATAAATAATAAATAAATATACACATAATTTATTATGTTTAATTCAATAAGGTTTAAAAGAGCTAGTACAAAATCTTCTCAAGAAGCTTTAAAATTATTATGTACGATAGATAAATCACCAACTTTTCCAGCAAAAGAAACACTCCCAAGATTATTTACACAAGCATTTCTTCTTAAAAGACCATTAGATGACTTCACAAAACCAGCACATAATTCACCAGCATGCAGTATAGAAGAAGCAGAAGCATATCTTGGACTTGTAGGACCATTTTCAGATTATATGATTGCACAAAGTTTAAGAAGGTTTAGAATTTATAGACCATATGAATTTTGTACAACTTCATTTAAGCTTGCTGTTGAAAGATTGGCTATTGGTGATTTATTTGCAAGAACATTATTTTCAATAACTGCAAAAGATGATGATTATGCTAATGCTCTTTCTTTCGCTAGAAGGAAAAAAAATATTATGATTTTAGAAAGAAGATTTAATAAACTTTATCCCAAAAATTCTCATCCATATCAATTTAATAAATCCAGGGCTTTTTTAAATCCAGAAGAAAGTGCTGCTCCTTTATATTCAGCACTTTTACAAAATTATGCAGAAAAATATTTTTCTGGTTATTATAATGATGACATAACAGTTGATGAAGCAGAAGAAACATTTGTATCATTAATCACAGAAGTCAATCCAATTTTTTATGATAAGAATAGTGTACTTAATTCATTACAATTTCCAATTCATATTGTTAGAAGTCTTAATATTGATAAATTAATAAAAGAACATGCTCCACATTTAGCTGAAATAGATCATCTTGAAAGTTCTTCAGTTAAAAATAAACGATCATCAGAATCTGAAGATGAAGATGTATCAATTGAAAATGAAGTTGATTTAACTGAAAGTGAACAAGAAATTGAACAAGAAAATGAAAATGAAAATGAAGAAGATGAAGCCTCGACAAATTCTAATTCAAAATCATCCAAAACTTCTAATACTAAAAAAAGTACTAAAAAGGAAAAACCTATTAAAAAATCTACATACAAAAAATTACCCTGGGATCCACAAGAAGGTTTAAGAAAACAAATGAAACATGTAGATAATTACAATGCTAGTAATCCGATTAAAACTCCTGCAATTCCAGCGTTTTTATTATGTTATATGTATAAATTAGGACGTATTTTTCCAGAACTATCTAATACTAAAGCTGATACTATGGAACCAGAACAATTATATGCTCTTAGTAATTTAACTGGATTTGGTATCCTTCCTACACGTATTAGAACATTATTAAGATCTATTGAACCACAACTTGTGCACCGTCCTTCAATAAATGATTTATCAACAGCTGCTTTAATAAGGTTGTCTTTTGGTTCAACATTAGAATCAGTAATGCAAGCTTTAACTCTTCGTGCTACAAAAGAAACTTTAGATAATCATGAAATTAAAATACCAGTTCCTTTTGGAACACATATTGAAAATTCTCATGATTTTCCTTTTTTAGCAACTATTGATGTTCCTCTAGATTATAAATTTAATTTAGTTGATGAACGTGCTTTCCGTGTTGCTGAAGTATATAAATTTAGGCATGGAATGTACCCATGGGAAAAGAGAGAAGCTGCTCAAAAGAAAAAATTAGAACTTCAATCAGAATTAACTTCTTACAGTAATGAAGAACAAGAAGCATTAAATAAGAAGAAAAGACAAGATGAAATTCGTCGTGCGAATGCGGTTTTCGATGCTATTGTAGCACAAGGTGATACAACTGAGGAAGATTCATTAATTAATGTACCAAGTAATTCTGAAAATAGTGCTACTGATGAAAATAGCGTAGATACAGATAATTCTGAAAAGTTTTGATTTATATGTTTATTATTTAAGGTTTATTTTTTTTTTTACTTTTTATATTTTACATTTTATGTTTCAGGTTTTTTTTCTTTTTTAATAATTGTATGTATATAATAAATGTTTATTTTACTCTATATATTTTAAATCAATCATATTTGATTGATTATATGGTAGCTGATGAATTTGTTTTTTATATAGAAAACAATAATAAAAAAGTAGTAATAAATAATAATAATAATTACAAATAAACATTAATAAAGCAACCAGTTCTAAATATTTTAATTGAGTTGTTTTTTTATTAGAAGCTTATAAACCAGTAAGATAGAAAAGTAAAGTAAATTAATGAAATAAAATAATATAATAAACTAATATAATATAATAATAAATAACGACACAAAAAGCAATATGAACGATTCTAGCGAATGGAGGCCATATGCACATCAACTTCCGCCGCCTGGATTTTTTGCTATTGATGCTTGTGATAAAATAAATCCTTCTGGAGGACATGCACTAGCATCATCATCATTTCCACCACAATCCGGAAGTAGTTATTCATCTTCTTCTATTGGACTTTCTGCATCTAATATAAGCAACAATATTAACAATGGTAATAGTGGTGGCTCTTCATCATTTTTTTCTGATATTGAATATGCTGAAGCACTTGACCCAGGATCTTTTGGGGCACTTATAAAATCCACTGCTGCGATGGGGTTAAGGATGTATCTTCGTGTTTTTATTTCACAGCCATTCGAAGTTGCTCGTTTAATTTTAGAAGCTGAGCATATTCCAAAGAGAAAAAATAAATATTTAACAAACTATTCAAGTAAAACTTCTTCATCTACAAAACGTAATAAACCTTTAGTATCGAAAGATATTTTAAAAATTCAAAGTGAAAGATTACAAAATATACGGAAGAATAAACTTAAACGTAAGGGTAATCTTGTTCCATCCCCTTCGGAAGATCCTGTTCTTTCTTATAACTATTTTAAAGATTCAACCTCAAGTAACAATAATAATAATAATAATAATAATAATACAAATTTTCGTGGGAGTTTAAATTCTCCACAAATAAATAATTTACAAAATTCATCTGTGGTTGGTACTACGAATAATGATGATGAAGATGGTGATGATATTATTAATTATTTTTCCGCTGCGGTTGGTGATCCTTTAGCGTCTTATAGACGTGATTCATCTTTAAATTCTCCAGCAAATATTAATACAGGTTCTTCATCTAAAAATTTAAATACAAGTTTAAATCAAAATTCATCAACACATTCAAGAACACCATCTTCTTCGGCAAGGTCTAGTCCAGCACCTAATATCGACACATATGAAAAAGAATATGAAAAAGAATATGAAAATGAAAATGAAAATGAAAACTATGAAGGTTATTCTTCAGGTTATCCAGATTATATGATTGTACCACATATGCCTTATATACGTTCTGCACTTGGTGCTCTTTGGGCAAGAGATGGTCCTCGTGGTATATGGAAAGCTACACATATTTCTTTTGTATATTCTGTTCTTACAAATATGATACATACATGGATTGAAGCATTTTTGGGTGCTCTTTTTAATGTCTCTATTCCATTAACTGCATATGATCCTTCATTATCATTTGCTTCTTCTGCTACTTCATCTTTATTAATTTCTCCTACTTCATTACCTCTCTCATTTTCTACAGTGGCAATATCAACTACCGCTGCGATTACATCAGCTATATTGCTTGCTCCAATAGATTTAATTCGTACTAGGATTATTCTTTCACCTATTACAGATTTTCCACGTTCATTGGCTCGTTCTTTATCTATTTTGCCTTCTCTTTCATGCCCAAATAAATTATTCATCCCAATTGTTTTACATGCAGGATTACCACGGGTTTTCGCAAGAGCTGCATTACCATATCTTATTATATATAAATTGAATTTATTATCTGCAGTACCAAGGTCTTTGTCACATGCATTATTGAATTTTACTTCTTTATTAGTAACATCTGCAGAGTTTATGCTTAAATTACCATTAGAAACTGTTTTACGAAGAGCACAAGTTGCGGTTCTTAAAGTCATGTATCCTCCAAATGTAGTCACACAAGCAGCAATAGTTGATGAATTTGCAAAAGATGAAGCAAAAGAAAATGGCATGGGATCTATTAATGAGTTGGACGTTACAAGACAAAGCGATTTGTATACAGAAGCTGGCAATAATAATTTCCATAATAATACAGCAATGTATCAAGGATTTAATGGAATGCCAATGGACTTGAATAATTCAGAAACTACATCTCAAATTTCGCAAAATAATGAGGAACGGGGAACATTGTCGATTGGATTCCGAACAGTTGTTCCTGTTAAAGATGAATTTAAAGGTGAAATATCAACGTTATGGTCAATATTAAAAACCGAAGATCAAGGGCCATCTGGATGGGAAGGGTTATGGCGTGGTTGGCGTGCTGGTATGCTTGCTATCTGTGCTTCATGGACTTTAGATTTGATGGATGATCACTCGCAGACTAGACAAGAGATTTGATATTTATAGTTTTTATTGATATATATTTGGTATATATCAAGTTTATTTATTTATATCTATTTATATTTAATTAAAATTTTTACAATTTACAATTTTTAAGGTTTACCGTTTATTTACTTTCGTTATGAATTTTATATTTTATATTTATTAAATAATGATATTTGAGTTTATTAATAAAACAATGTACAACAAACTATGGATTAAGGAATAATCTAATCGCTTATTATGAATAAATTTTGTGAAGATAGGGTAAATGCACAAAAAAATATTATTATAAAAATCCTTGTTTCCTCGGTAACTGTTTGTATATAAAGAGAAAAGTTTTTCTAATTTTTGAACTCATCAACAATTGATATTTTAATATCAATTATTGATAAACTCTATATTTTTATAAAATTTGTAATAAACAGTTTAATAAATATGTACTGTTTAGATTAAATTTATAGAAATAGAAACTTCCTTTTAGAAGAATGCTTTAAAACCATCGTTCGGAGGCGCCGTTTTTAACTGGCTGACCCATGACAGAGGGATGACCTGTAGCTATTACAATAATTATTAATGTAGTTACAATTTATAAATACAACGATATATCTAAATACAATAATTGAAACAAACTAATATAAAAGATTTTTAGTCCATTTGTCCAATTGCACATTTAAACCGTATACCGAGGTTGTGCAGTTCGGCGGAGTTTGTTCCGTAGTCTAAAGAAGGTAGTGTAACGTAGTACCCTCAAATTATGCTATTTCTCCTATACATTGCCATACTTTGATTGCATAAGATAATTTCATACGGAAGAAAATGGCCTTGCAAATGAAAATTGTAAACAGGTTTTAGAGATGATTTTTATTATGGAATTGTTATGAATATGTTTTATAATAAGCTAAAAAATAAAACAAATACGTTTACTTATCTTTTATGTAAAATATCTTTTATAAAATATATCCTTATATACATAAAAAAAATATAATTCATTGGGTTTGCTATAAAGATTGAATTCCTTTGCCGTTTTTGCTCTGCCATGTACCCAAATAGTACGAGTGGAAACTTAAAAAATTGTATGTTTTACAATATATAATATAATATATTTACAAGTATTTGGTACAAACTAAGATTGGGAAATAATGTATTAATTTTATATGAACATTGTAAAAAAACGGGAATTACGTTTTGTTTTCTCTGCTTTACATAAGTATTTAAATGAATTACGTGTGCAATCAAAATTCTCAATTATAGTGTAGTTCCCCAGATATTGGGGAACTACACTACAATCCAGTTCGTTATATGTAGAAATCTAATTTAATTTGGTATTATAATATAATATATATTGTATATTATATTATATTTCATAATATATATGATGAAAAATATAATAATAATACATATTTGATCTCATAATATACACAATATATTTCGTATTCACCACCTATAAATTTCTATAGTAACAACCTCTACTTTAACCCCATATATCCAATACTAAACAGCATCCTATAAATTTTTAATCTTGAAAGACCATAAAATTTGTGGAAATAACAATAGGAAAGTAACCATTTATTGTATAATTAATTATAAATATTAAAAGGAAAACTATAAAACTGCTCTTATTTATCTTTCTAGTATTTTTGTATTTTTTACGAATTTTTATTATATATATATACTTCCATTGAACACTTTATAAATATTACAATGCCTTCGTGCTTTGGAGATGATACAAAACCTGGGTTTTCCTTGGAATTTTTCCCCCCTAAAACTGAGATAGGATATCGTAATTTACTTTTACGTATTAAAAGATTGGCTTTATTGGGACCTCCAAGGTTTGTTTCAATCACATTTGGTGCAAGTGGGGCAACAGCTTCCCAATCTTTAGCTCTTGCAAAAGCATGCATAGATGAAAACTTAACCACGGTTCTTCATTTAACATGCACAAATATGCCAAAAAGTATCATAGATGATACACTTAAAAATGCTAAAGAAATCGGTATAAAATATATTTTGGCACTTAGAGGTGATGCTCCTAGAATGTCTGAATATTCATCTAATAATAATAATAATAATGACACTATAGATGTTTTAAACTCCAAATCTAAAGAAGATCAATTTTATTACGCTGTTGATTTAGTGAAATATATTCGTGAAAATTATGGGTCGTATTTTAAAATTGGTGTAGCTGCTTATCCAGAAGGCCATACTGATTCTTCTTCACCAGAAATTCAAGATCCTGAATTCGATCTTCCATTTTTAATAGAAAAAGTAAAAGCTGGTGCTGATTTTATTTTATGTCAACTTTGTTTTGATTCCTCTACTGTAGTGGATTATATATCTAAACTTAAATCTCATCCTTCTAAGATATTTCAATCTATTCCAATAATTCCAGGTATTCTTCCAATTTATACTTATCAATATTTTCAAAGAACCATTGCTTTAACAAATGCTAAAGTTCCCAATGATTTGAAAAATTTACTAAATTCTGTTCCAAAAGGTGATGATTCAGAAATAAAAAAAGTTGGTGTCGATTATTTAGTTAGACTTATAAATAATATATATCAAAATTCAAATCAAAAAATTTCTTTATTCCATTTTTATACTCTAAATTTAGAAAAATCAATTGCGCTAATTCTTGAAAAATGTCCAGTATTTAAGGATACAACCCCTTCATCACTTTCTCCTCGTACATCTCCTCTTTTAGAGCCTAGAAGATCTTCAATAGTATCATCTTCTTCAAATTCAACTAATATTCCAATTACAACTTTTACAATTGATGACCAAAATCCTCGTCAAGTTGCTTTAACTGTAGCTACAGGACAAGGTCCACTTGGAAGAGATGCTACATGGGATGACTTTCCTAATGGAAGATATGGAGATTCTCGTTCTCCTGCTTTTGCTCTTACAGGTTCAGGTGGCACTACTACTATTGATATATATTCTTCTGCAACAGCGATTGATTCTCAACAAGGAGTTGTTCAAAACATATCTGATTCGGATGGAGTAATTACTTTAGCACGTGTATCACCACAGAGAGCAATTGAGTTATGGGGAAGGCCGACGTCAACAAAAGATATAACTAATTTATTTATAAGTCACCTTTCATCTTCACCTTCTGCGGTGTCAATGTTACCTTGGTCAGATTCAGAAGCTGGTCTTAACTCTGAAACTGATGAGATTTTACCTCAACTTCGTGCTCTAAATTTAAAAGGCTATTGGACTATTGCATCGCAACCAACTGTTAATGGGGTTCATTCAAATGATCCTATATTTGGTTGGGGCCCCCAAGAATCGTCAGCTTGTTCGTATGTCTTTCAAAAAGCTTTTGTGGAGCTTTTCATATCTCATGATGAATTTATAAATATACTTAAACCAAAACTTGATAAATTATCTTCAAATATTGTTTCTTATTTCGCGACTTCTCCAAGCTTAACCCCTCCTTTTTCTTTGCTACAAAACCATCCAAGTAAAACCTTTTCTAACTCTAATTTTTCATCTGCATTCAATAAAGGTTTGGAAGCACAAGAAGCTCAAAATTCAAATGCTGTAACTTGGGGGATTTTTCCAAATAGGGAAGTAATACAACCAACAATTATTGAAGCTGTTTCATTTTCTGCCTGGGCACAAGATGCCTTTGGTATATGGTCACAATGGATGAATATATACCCTAAATCCTCTAAATCATATCAATTACTGAAAAATATTTCTTCTACTTATTATTTTGTAACCATTATACATCACAATTATGTTGATGAACCTATGGGACTTTGGGACATTTTATTGAAAGATTAATATATATATAAATATATTTATTTATATTTGTAAAAAAAATTTAAATTTTTTATATAGTAAGTGTTAATAGTTATAATAATAGTGCTGGTACTTTATTATTTTTGCCTGTAATAACATTAAATAAAAATTTAGTACATCTATTCAATCTAATTAATATAAGCAAACAATAAAATAAATTCCCATATAAATACAAGATGCAAAGTAAACCTGTAAAATCATAAATTATTCTTGACATTAAAGATACAATAAATTAAATAAGCGTTGACATCTATAAATTTTTCTAATAATAATATGATGGTTTCAAATTACTATAGTCAGAAAAAAGGAAATCAAAAAAAAGAACAAAACAAAGAAAAGTAAAGCAAAAACAGTAATAACTTAAAATAGTACAAAATGCAATTTAAATCATAAAAAATAATATATTGTCATTATATATATACCATTTTTTTTTTTTTATAAAATCGAATTTTTAATTAATCTCATTATTTTGATTTGGTAGTCTTTGTTCAATATATTCTCGATTTTGTTGAGGCGAGTTTGAAGTAGGTAACATAGGGTAAGGTCCATTTGGAGATTGCTGATAGCAATACTGCATATAAGGTACATGGTATTGTGGAGTCTGGCACATAGAGTGCGCCTGATTTAAAGGTGGAACTTGATAACCATAAACGGGAAATTGACTTGGAACCATTTGATTAGGAATTATATTTTGTTGTAATCTAGCAGGGTTGGAGTCTACAGGGAAGGAATTATTCATAGGAGGATGCATAGCAATGGGATATTGAGGATGATAATATGGCGAATTATAATAGCGTACGTTTTCATCTGTTCTCATTTGATGTGAAGCAATCTGAGATAAAGGTTGATAAGGAGGAAAAGATGGGTTCACTCCATGTTGGATTGGAGGAAAGTTTCCTTCGAATTGATTCACATACACTGGTGGAGTAGTAAAAGAATGTGCAGCTGACATTAATGGAATAGGTGATGTCGGAATTTTACTAATAGTGCTGGCTTTTTTCGTAGATGCTTTTGGAGTTGGATTCTTTTTTGTTGAGTTCTTTCGCTTAGGTTCTGGTTTTTCAAATGTAGCGCTCTTCTTACTTTCAATATTTTTGTTTTCAATATTTTTACTTTCAATTTTTTTAATTTCATTTTTTTCTTTTATTGGGGATTTCGACTTGGAAGGAGATTCAAAATGTAAAGTCTTTTGTTGCCGAGTGACTCGTTGTTTTTTAGTAGCTTTAGAATCACTTATTTCAGGCGGTGGTATGTTGCTAGTTGGCTCAAGTCGATATGCTTCTTGCCGTAAAAGATTCGTTTCCGATGAAAGCAAAATTTGAGCACCTTCTAGTTTTCGTAAATAAAATTTAATTTCGGAAAGCTGCGAGTGACTAAAAATACCATTTCTACTCTTTTCTTTAATAAACAAATTGACAATTCGATGAAACTCGTTTGCAGTTTCCAATACGCGAACGGCAACATTGTATTCTTCAGGAATTAAAGGAAGTGAAGCAGCTGAGTCTATCCAATCACGGAATTCTGAAAGCCTAGGTCTATCGGCTTCACGGGGGATTGGAAATTCCCAATCACATACAGGACAAGCAAATTGCTCTTTTTTAATTTTCCCTCTGGAAATTTTTAGGCATTTTGTATGGTACCATTCATGACAAATATCACACTCCACCATAAAGCCTGAATCCGGTCTCCGACAAAGGCAAAAATATTTTGCTATCGCCTCAGGCTCCGGTTTGGTTTTAATAGTTGGCTTAGTGAATATTCCACCTTCGTCAGGAATTTCTTGGAAAGATGACGACGAAGCACAATAAACAGAAGGATTAAAATCATCGTCGGGATTAAAACAAGCAGAATCAGTCAAATCTATAGTTTCAAGGTGAAGTTTCAAAATATGTAAAGGAGCATTTGATTTTCCAAAAAGTCTTTTTCCATTTCTTATCCATTCTTCCACCACTCTTAGACAAGCATCTAGTGTAATAATTTCGCTTGGTTTATTCGGGCCATCAAAAGACGAAGAAAGAGCTTTAGCCTCTATATAGGTAGGTCTTTTAAATAAAGAATTAGCAGACGTCAATGATAATATTCTATTAATTTTCTTATTAACATTGCGCACTTTAGAGATACATTCTTCAACTTTTTGATATAAATCATGATCTACAAATACTTTGCTGGATTTTTCATATAGTTCATTCAGCCTATCTAAATCAAGAGGTTTGGATTCAAGTGTGAAAGTTGCATCTTTTGTCCATTCATCGCCTTCAGCCTTATAATACTTTAACTTTATTAGCATTTGGTCCATACTTGAAATTTTCAACTCTTTAGTTTTTTCTAAAAGATTTTTAACATCATTTAAATAATTAGTATCACAATCAATTTTTACAGCTTTTGATCTCCAATCCCTTAATGATATAAGATCCTCAAGTGAACCTAACTCTGGAATTTCAACATTTAATAAACGGCCAGCTTCACATAAATCTTTAAGTTTCTCAGCAGTAGTTTCTGAATCATCAAGTGCTTCTCGTGCTAATTTCATAAAGTCTTCAATTTCTTTTTTTCGTTCTACTAGCAATGTAATTTCAGATGATGAAAATGCCATGTTTTCGTAATCATTGATTAACTTTTCAAAATGCTCAAGAGTATGCAAAGAAGTCGTATTAACATTAAAATTCAATTCCTTTGTATCAGATGAAGACTTTCGCTTGAGCTTACCATTTTCCGTTTTCAAATTTTTCTCATTTTTTCTCCTATTCTGTAGCTTTCTAGCTATCAACGCCTGCGCTGCATCTACCCACTCGCTGGCTTTATTCACAAAATCTCTTAAATTTTCTAATTCAAGAATGTCATATTGTATACGTTCTCCTTCCATCAAAAGATTCTTTAGTGTTTTTAAAGTAGGTCTTTGCTGTTCTTCTAAAACACTTTTGAGTTTCTCTATCCATTTTTCAGGTAAATTGGCTTGCTCATTTACATGCTTAACCAAATCTTTTAATTCTTGATCAGAATAAGTAAGTTTAAATACTATGTCTTCAAGATTATAATATCTATTTACAATGTCAAGACAACTGGGGGAAAAAACAGTGTCATCTTTAACAACTATTTGAGAAAGAAAGGATAACTCTTTTGAGTATGCACATTGAAAATCTTCTTCTTTCATTGGCAATTTATTAGTTATTTCCATAGGTTTAGGAGATAAATCCCTAACTATTTTTCTATTCTTCAGCTCTCTCTCTACTATTTCTTTTAAAGCGGGCGCAAGCCATTTACATGTCTTTATTGAAGGTGATTCTAAGGCGCAAGTTAGTAAAAGCTCATCATGTGAAAAAACTGGGGATTTTTTATGCTTTTTATAAAACCGCACAGCTTCTCGGCCATATGGCTCCCAATCTACTGGTGCAAAATTTACCGCTTCATTAAAGTTAAAACCGTGGTTAAATCCTGAATGATAAGCATTAGGAAACGTAATAACAAATTCACCTGCTCTCTGGTCGAGAGCATAACAGCGAACACCTTCTTCCATAAGCTTCTTGGGACTTAGCATTGTGACTAACTGAAACAGTATATCCGGCTGTTGCTCAAATAGTTCAGGAACTGATTTCTTCATTGCGCTAGCAAATTTTTCAGCATCCTGCCCTGGAACTCCGTACCAAGTTTTAGTAGCACCAAAATGCTGATAATTAATAGAATAAGACCAGTGATCTTCACTGTGCCAACAAAATGTAGAAAACATCATGCCAATATAAACCCACGGAACAGTCATTCCCGAAATGTCACTTTTAATATGCTTAAACAATGACTTTGGATGGAGAGGTATGACATTTAAATTCCATGGGTCTATTGAATATGGATCCAGTGGAAACCTTTCTATAGATGGAAAACCGGAACCATGTATGGTTGAATGCACATCTGCGCCATATTCTACTTCTATTGTTTCTTCAATATTTTCAGTAAGTTCCCAAAATTCAGTTTCTATTTCCTGTTCAATAGGTTGTTTACTATTTTTAAATGGCGATTTAGAAGATAATTTTTTAGCCATATAACACTCTTTAAACCTATTTGCTTTATCTTGAAATTGTCCAAGGCTATAAACAGCACCATCTTCAAATCCATATTCTCCTGTTCCAACTAAGCATTTATCGCAATACCATTCAAATCGGGGTATCAATGTTAATGGTGGACTTAAACAGGCTAAATGATAAGCATCATTGCATCCATCACACAAAAGAATTTTTGAAGGATTTGTTTTTAAATGACAAACTTCACAAGCTTGCCCGTTTTGAAAATTTCCCGTTTGAGATAAATTTGCAGAAGAAAGCGTTCTAGGAGGCCTATGAAACACCATATTAGAGCCTTGAATATTTGTTACGCCTGACCTTGATTCTATTTTTTTCTTTTTAGAAATATGATCTAAATCTTCAGAAGTAGACTTATTTATGTGTCTAAAGCCACCAAAGTCCAAAGAAGATGGTTTCATATCTACATTTTTTGATTTTGGTGATGTTAGCAAAGATCCATTAGAATAATCTGAAGAGGTACAGTCATTAGAAGACTGCTTATTATCTTTATATAAAAATTCTTCTTCTAACTCAAAATCTTCATCAGGAAGAGAAAGCGACGAGTCTGAATCTGAACTATCTTCTCTTTCAAATGAAGTTGCAACTAAAGCTGGAGAATCACATTTTATAAAGTCGGAAGAGCCTGAAGATGTAAAACTCGACTGTGCTGCAGAAAATATTCCAGCATTTTCTTCCATAAGCTGCTGTTTAACTGCTGGCTTTGCTTGTCTAAGATAACGTTCATAAGGATAAAGTATTTTAAAATAACATCGCCTGAGAGATGTCGATAATGAAGACAGAGTTCTAGTATAATACCCTAGCTCACGTCCTACTTCCGCCCATTTTTTTTCTTTGCAACATGAGGCATAACCTTCGCGTGCTTCTACCGCTTTAAAAAGGTGGTATAGGTTTACTTTACGATGGTTTATTTTAGGAAATCTGGAAAAAGTAGTTCCATTTTTAGCATGAAATTTCAATAATTGGTCTATAAAATTCATTGTAACCCTTGATTTGCCTTCCATGGCATTTAATTCTTGTCTGCGGGTTCGAAAAGAGAATTTCTAAAAATTTAAAAAAGAAAAAGTTAAAATGTGTATACGATAGAGCATAGATAATATACAGTTTATAAAAAAGTGAAAAGAAAAAAAAAAAAAAAAAAAAAAAAACTTACTTCAGGATCTATAGCAAAATTAGGAGACCATGATTCGGGAGGAATTATTTTAACTATACCATATTGTTTTCCTATTTCTGCAATAGAAGCTATATAGTCGTAAGGATCTTTAAATTCCTCAATAGTTGGCCTAAACGTAGGAGCTTCTGGTATTCCCAAAGGTCTTGAAGACTTAGGCGGTATGTCATGAGAAATAGTGCTCCTTTGTTCAATGCTTTTCATATTGAATGGAGGAGTAAATGCAGAGTACTTTCTTTTAGATTTTGATTTTGCACTCTGGTTGATATTTTGGATAAAAGAGGACATAGTAGTATCGTCTTCTTTTTTTATTGGTGGAGAAGTAGATGAAGAGGAAAAAGAAGAAGCAGATAAATTATTTAGAGAAGACGAATCACGATTGTTCTTCCTAGCAGAATTTGAATTCATTGAAGAAGATATTAGAAGATTTTTTTCAGAGTTAGAGGTTGAGGTTGAGGTTGGAGTAATGCTTGCTAATTTTTCAACTTGTTCGGAATTAAATGATGAATCTTTTTCTGTTTTTCTTTTTCTAACACACCTTTTAGAATTTTGTTGATCCTCTTCTTGATCTGATACAGATTCTTTTTGTCTTTTTTTAATATTATTTTTTTGTTTGCTATTATTTTGTTTGACAGAGTCTTTAGTAAACCCAGAAGAATCTTTTGATTTTTTTTTCTTTTCTTTTACGCTTTCTTTTATAATTTCTTTTATGTTTTCCTTTATGTTTTCCTTTAAGTTTTCTTTTTGTTTTTGCTTTTGTTTTGATTTTTTCTGATTTCCCTTGATTATAATATCCTTTTCTTTGAAATTTTCTATTTCTTTTTCCCCGTAATTTTCCTTAGCAATTTGCTTTATTGTTTTTTCCTTTTCTTCTTCTATAATAATGCTAGTAGAAATTTTGGGAACAATTTTTCCTCGAAAACCCTTTGATTTTAATTTTTTATTTTTATTTTCTTCAGTTATAATGGTATTACTATCGGAATTTTTCTTTCCACCTGCATTTTTATCTATTGTGTTTTCAGCTGATGAGTTTTCAATGCTGTTTTGTCCTTTGTAAGGCATATAAGAAGGAGTATTAATATTCATAGTCTTGGAAGTTAACGCATATAAAGCAGTTAAAGCATCTTCACTATCTTCATTATCATCATTAAAATTGTTGATTTTGTTACTACTATTATTACTGTTTTCGATTTTGTGCTCATTTTCTAACAAATTTAAAGATTTTGCCATGATAAAAATCAGGAATTTTCTGCATTCAGTTGATAAAAGAAAAAATAAATAAATAAATAAATAAATAACAAACAATATTAAAATTATCTGGATAGTGCATATATTTAGTAGATTAATGAAATAGAGAAAAATGCTTGAAAAAATATTAAATATAGAACTTTCACATAAAAGACTACTTTTTAGCAGTATCTAATGTGACTATCTTTCTGTTAGCGTATTTTTTTATTATTTACGGAATTAATTAATCGAATAAATAAATATAAAAAAAAATGAATAATAAATAATAAATAGTAATATATAGATATAATTATAAATATAATTATATATGTAAATTAAAATACTCGTATATTTATTTGAATTCGAATATATATATTTATTTCATCCGTATCATACCGATTACTTATAGCTGTGTATAATAATGTCTTTCTAAATAATTCTACTTTTACTAAAATACACTCTACTAGGTTCAAACTATAGTATCAATTATAGTTTTTATAGTTTTTATTTATTTTATTTATTTTCTCTACGTTAAGTTCTACTATTTTCCACTTTATCTTTAAAATTTTGAGAAAGATTTTCTAATAATATTTTTTGGCGTATTTTAATCGCTTAAATATTAAAATTTTTAAGTACTTAGGTGCTAAATATTTTAACTAATTTTCAAGCTCTTCAGTTTATTTAAGTTATATAAGTTGTTTTCAAATATTTTTTTTTAATTTATTTTAATTGTTTTATTTATTTTTAATCTTTTTTAAATTTTTTTAATTATTTTTTTCCATAAACATTCTACGATATTCTCTTTTCATAACAAATTAGTTTAAAATGCCTGGCCGACCCTGAGCAGCAACAACGTCCATACGTTTAATCCATGGTCGGTCATTTTCTGATTTTTGTGTGGTGGTAACCGACCAACTAATACAGGCTGAGCAGAAAAACAAAAAGACCTAAAAAATAATATAATGAATCATAATATAGTCACAAAAATAAGAACAAAGATAATAAAAGTAAAAATAAAAAGAAAAAAAAAATCTAATAAAATTAAAATACAAATCTAATGAAAATAAAATATAAATCTAATAATAATTCAAGTATAAATCTAAGTAAAAGTAAAATTAATAATACCAATAATATAAATAATTTATTCTGACTTTACGTCGCTTTATACTTTTCTTATAATAAACCTTATTTCACTATTGTATTAATTAACAATTACGACAGAAAACCTAAACCATCTGATTTATAACGTCACGATTAGCAGTTTTATTAAGCTTTTTTTGAATATTATTAAGCTTGCACACAGAATACGACTAACCCTATAATTATATAATATAAATGTAAATAATAAACAAAATGGTAATATAGTGATAAATAATAGTAGTGTTATAATAGCAATAAAGGTGATTACAGATAAAAGTAGTATTGATTATAAAATGGAAAAAACAAAAATTTCAGTAGACATTCCTCCTTTTTATTGTTGTTACCTTCTTAGATCTTCAAGAATGTACAGATCTTTTTACGTTGGCTCTACTCCAAATCCAGTCAGAGTAAGTGATTATTTTTACAATCATTTTTATTGTTTATTAAAAAGAACCATTTTTAAAAATTTTATTAACTATACTTTTTTTTTTCTTTTATTTTACTATCCCACTTTAGCGACTAAGACAACACAATGGAGATTTATCTAATGGTGGGGCATACAGAACAAAAAATAATGAAAAAAGACCGTGGGAAATGATTTGTATAGTTTCTGGTTTTCCTTCTAAAATAGCTGCTCTTCAATTTGAATATGCGTGGCAGCATCCTTTTGCAACTAGACATATTTCAAAATCAAGATTACTTTGTGTATTCAATAAAACTAAAGGTCTTGGTAAAAGAAGTCGTGGCGGTGTACGTACACTAGATCATCATATTAATGTTATACATTTATTACTATCCTCCCCTTCTTTTTCAGCGTTTTCATTAACATTCCATATTTTTGACCAAGCTGTTAAAAAGTCATGGGAAAAACATAATAGAAGGTCAAAAGCAAATAAGAATCCGTTTGATCAAATACCAATACCACTTCAAACAAAGATAGCATTTAATTTAGCTGATGGTCTAAATTCTGACATACCTTATAAAGCAAATATTTTTCCGGATGAAAAAAGTTCAAATTCAGATGATTATTTATCAGAATTGGAAACAGATAAACCTAAACAACCTCCCTTTTCTATAACTTCTTTAAAAGCTTTAGATATATCTAATAAAACTTTAAATCCAATATTTGATTCTACAGAAGCAAAGCTTTTCTTAACAAAAAGTAATGATTTAAAATGCTTATTATGCACTTCTCTAATTGATAAAAATGATATTAATAATCTTATAACGATTTGCTACCATGAAGATTGCTTTTCTTTTTTTCATCTTAGATGTTTGGCGCTTCATTTTCTTAAGAATGACTTTAACCCTAATCCTGGTTTATCAAATCATTTAATACCAATCGGTGGCTCTTGCCCTTCTTGTAACTCTTATCTTTCTTGGGATACCATGATTAGAGATATTAATAGACGTAGTAAATTAACTTATATATCTGATTCAGACAATGACAGCTTTAAAATATGTTCACAATGCTCTGATAATGAATCATCCACAGACAGCCAAACCCTCATCAATTCATTACCTACGTCTCCTATTAAATCTATAGAATCTACATCTTTAAACATACAAAACCCCACTTATATTGTATTAGATAGTGATGATGATAGTTTTATTTCGTCATAATTTTTTGTTTTTCCTTTTAAAAAGTTGTTTACAATTTTTACTACGATTTCCATACTTGTAAAATAATATTACTCTTTATCCTTTTTAAATATTGTCAAAATATGCAAAATATATAACTTTTTAATATTAAATCATAAATCCTTAAAAAGAAATGCTCCAATCTTCAGATATTAACACCTTTGGATTTCGAATATGTACCACTTTTATGTCTGTTTGCTGATCTACAGCAACATCTGCTTTCCAAGTCTCTCCATTTTGAATAATTTCTGCTTCTTTAGAAGTTGGAAATTTTTTACATCCAATAATAATAATTTTTTCAACAAACAAATTGCTTATAGACTTCACAAATTCTTCTGCAGCAACTGCCATGTGTTGATTACCTTTTTCTATATCACTGCCTTTTCCAATTGCAGATGTTGATTGGCGAACATTCTTAGATTTTAATACCATTTTCCCTGTCTTATGCGTATTAAAATTAAACATTTTATTGATAAAAGATCCATCTTTATAAGCAAAGCTTAAATAGTCATCTATATAAATTGAGCCAGAAGCCTTTCCATTCACATCTAGATATATAACAAGTGTAAATGGATCATTTTTTGTTAGTTCCAAAGAACGTCTATATCTGTCTCGACGAGAAATAATGCTACCTCCTCTAACAAACAAAGGTAATTTCGAAAGAGGACTAGAAACTTCTTTTACTTCGCCGCCTTTTCGTGAAACAATTTCATTTGTGTAATAGTCATAAAATATTTCTTTTTGGTTTTTTGATTTCGGAAAATATACTGGAACAACTTCAGTGGCTTCTGTTAAAACTGGGCGTACAAGAATACCGCTAGAGCCTAAAAAGAATTGTTCTTCAAGTGTATATCCTTCTTCATCATTGGAATATTCTACATACATGGGTTTTAAAATAGGGCTGCCATGCACAGATGCAGAATGAAAAGCAGTATACATAGTAGGAGACAAAGAGTATCGTAAAAGTATAGCATCACGCATAATACTTTTCCAAGGTTCTTCAAAAAGATATGGCTCGCGTCTTTTTGTTTCAATATGAGCGTGGGCACGGAAAAATGGATAAAATGCTGCAGACTGATACCAACGACATAAAAGCTCTGGAGTAGGATCTCCAAAAAATCCACCCACATCAACACCTGCAAATGGCATGCCTGCAATACCGTTTGTAAGTATCATAGGTATAGCAATTCTTAAATATTCCCAAGAAGCTTGATTATCACCAGTCCACATTGGACCATATCTTTGAGAACCTGCGAAAAAAGAGCGGGTTAAAATAAATGGACGTAAACCTTTTCCCTCTTTATGTCTAGAAAGAAGAGCGTCATAAGTTGAATTGACATAGGTTAAGCCATATAGATTATGGATGTCTCTATGTTCCCATTCACCATAGTGTATATTGTCTCTTGGCATTGTCGTTTCCGGGCCTTTAAAAACAGAAGGTTCATTCATATCATTCCAAAAAAAAATATTTTTAGCCTTTCCAGCCCAAGCGTCTAAAGCATGTAAAGTAGCCCACCATGCTCTTTCTGCAGGGTTCAATGAATCGACCCAAACTGATTTTCCTGGCCAACATTCACCTTCGTAGTCCTTTCCTTCTTTATTAAGAACTGCAAGTTTCTTACTTTTTAACTCTTTATATACAGGATACTCGTCAATTTTAATATGAGGATCAATAATAGTGACTAACTTACGTTTTGTTTTATCTAGTTCATCAAGCATATACTCTGGATCATGAAAATAATAACTATCCCAGGTAAAATATTTCACTTTTTCTGTATAATCGATATCAAGCCATACAACGTCAAGAGGAATATTTACATGATCAAATTGTTCACTTACTTCTAAGACATCATCTTGAGATTTATAATTCCATCTACACTGGTGATATCCAATACTGGAAAGTTGTGGAAGTGTAGTTGTACCAGTGAGAGAAGCATATTGTGAAGACACCTCTTCAGGATTAGCACCAAGCATTATAAATAAATCAATGACACCAGATTCTGAAATCCAATGTGTCATTGTACTTTGTCTATTTCCAATTGAATTAGGATTTAATGTGCTTTTAGTAATATCAACCCATGTTTCAGCTGAATTTAGCCAAAAAACACCAACAGCAGAAGAAGGTTGTACAGCTTGCATAAAAGGAATTGAGCCATAAGTAGACATGGGTGAATTTACTTCATATTCAAATATGTCAACGTTAAATAACCTATAAGGTTCTTCGATAGCTCCTAAACTAGAGCCTCCTCTAGTTTCACGAAGCGAAAGGGAGTCTGCATGTTCGGGAATTCCGAAAACATGTTGGAAATTAATAAAAGAAATATCTAAGGCGACTGATTCCGGACCAAATGGTTTTGAGTCTGTTGCTTGTCCAAAATCTTCTTCCCACATATTTTCTGGAATTTCCCAGGGATTAAGCTCATCTAACTTATGTTCTTCCGTTGGTTTGGGTCGCCAGTGTTCTATATTAAGAAGACCACGGTCATTTATAGCTAATAAGATTTCACTATCCCGATAGAAAACTAATTTAAATGGATTATAATGAATTATTACTTTATAAATTCTTTTTGGGCCATAAGTAATTGTAGCGAAATATTTGCTTTTTGTTAAGGTAACTTGTTCTTCCAAAGAATCAAGCACGTTTGGAATTAGAGTCCAGTCTCTTGCTCCATTATATCTTTCCTTGCGTAGATTTTTAGTTTGATGATCATTACCTTGTATATTAATTTTTCCTTTTAGACGAGCTTCTTCGTCTATTTTAATATTGCAGATACCATTATCTAAAAACCTTAATTCTAAAGGTAATTTAATTTTGGCAGGTTGAGAAATAATGGATTTGATAAGATCGACAGTTAAGATTCCCTTTTCTAATTGCAATGTAGAATCATCTATGGTGTAAGGAGATTTGATTGAGTCTTTAATAACGTTATCAGCGTACACTCTATTTCTTTTACAAAAAGATGATTGTTCGCAAGTTTTGAATTCTGCATGTTTTGCTGCGTAACAATGTGAGATGAATAGTAGTAAATAAATATAAATGTTGAAGAAAGGGGTGTTAATATGCTTTTTCATATTTAAAATGATATCTTTTGCAAATTGTATAAATGATACAATGTTTATGATTTTTATAACTGTATAGATGATTGGTCTATTGGTTAGAAGGTAGAATGGAAGCAGATTACTATGAAAAGAAAAAAAAAAAAAAAAAAAAAAAAAAAAAAAAAAAAAAAAAAAAAAAAAAAAAAAAAAAAGATTAAATCAATATATCAAAATGCAAAGTAGATATTTAAATTATAGTTTGAATTAAATTAAAAATTAAAAAAATTTTTTTAAAATAATCAATAGTATTAAATATTAAATTATACAGTTAATTTAAATTCTGAATTATTATTTCTTTAATTTTCAATTTAATTGTAATTTAAATTATGATATAAACAAAGTAAATTATACAATAATATTAAATATTAAATTGTATAATTGTAAATTTAATTTAATTTAAAATAAATAAAATATAAATTCAAAATAAATAAAATATAAATTCAAAATAAATAAAATATAAATTCAAAATAAATAAAATATAAATTCAAAATAAATAAAATATAAGTTCAAAATAAATAAAATATAAATTCAAAATAAATAAAATATAAATTTAAAATAAATAAAATATAAATTCAAAATAAATAAAATATAAATTCAAAATAAATAAAATATAAATTTAAAATAAATAAAATATAAATTTAAAATAAATAAAATATAAATTTAAAATAAATAAAATATAAATTTAAAATAAATAAAATATAAATTCAAAATACTTTTAAAACGCCTTTAAAACACTTTTAATTACTTCTCACTTTTATCACTTTCAAATAACCTGTTGTAAAGCTCAAAACTAGTCACCTTCCAATTCTAGTAAAGTAATAAACTAAAATAAAAATAAAACTGTAGTATCCAAATTATGAATAATTAAGCACATAAATAAATACACACAATATATACTATATCGTAATATTTATGTATAATTTGCTATATATAGAAATATTAAAATTTCTACAAACTATTTAGTGTTAGCATAAAATAGCAGCATATTACCGGTATACCATAAAATTACAAAGTTAAACAAGAAAATCAAGCAAACAATAAACTTTATTTACAAATAATCAGAAAAAGCATACTTTTTAATCTTTTGCAGAAAATGCTAATAAATAAAAATGATGTGAACTACGTAAATTACAGCAATTGCAATTCAATTAATTAAGTAAGTTTAAATCAAAAACTGTTGAGAATGAGAAATTATTCTCAACATTTTACCCTGATAACGTAGTCATGGTAACATATTAGTATATAGGTGTAAAAATTTTCATAGCTTAATAAAAAGATACACAATTTTCAACAGATTAAGAGTCTCAACAATGTCTAGTCAGCTAACATGTGTAAACGAAATAATACCACATTTATCCAAAAGAATGAGGGTAT
>JAJMCZ010000172.1:0-34193 GCA_030573245.1 Ascobotryozyma americana | reverse complement strand
GAATTTTATAATAAGAATAGATGAAAGTTTATTAAGAAAGTGATTGAAATGTAGATTTTCTATATGGTGAAGAAAAAGTAGATAAAAACATATATGAATACTAAATAGCAATCTAAAAAACTTACGCCATCATTATTTATATTTGAATGATTTATACCGTATTTACCTCAGAATGGGACGATCTGGGAAATGGGACGCCCATATTTCATTCTTATTAGAGTAATAATTTGAATGATTTGTAATTGATCTGTAAGCATTTATTTTTCATTCGGGAAATATTTTTGCTGCTTTGTAATCATTATTTGTACAAATAAGGCAATAATTTTAAAAACTCAGGAATGTAAATTTTTGGAAGTAAGTACTTAGATAGAAATAAAAATATCTAAAAATAAATTTAATACAAACTACGTAGACAAAATATTTGTTATTGTAATCCGTAAGATACATTTTACAAAGAAATATATATTTGACAAAAAAATTTCAATTAATTATGCAGAATAATTTAAATATAAATTACTTTCAACCCCAATAGTCACAAAAACTGAATATGGCAACCTTGTTGCTGGGATAATGGATTATTGTGCAACTATTGATGACTACGATGAAGATATAATATTTTCATTAGGGTCCAATCTCCAGGAGGAGAGGTACCAAAAATACGAGAAAAAAAAGAAATTTACAAAATTTGTCGACACCCTTAGCCCGCATACTAGTTTAGGTAATTATCTAAATAGAAAATAAAGATGCCTATTTAAAATAATATGAGATTGGTCACGTGTAGTTTATGTAAATGCACATCCCTCTATAAGTGCACACCAAACCTTTCCACTGAGGGTGTGCACTTAGAGAGGTTTTACTGTAGTAAAAACGATTTAATCTACGATAGTGTGTGTTTTTTTTTTTTACTTTTTTTTTATTAAAAAGATCAATACGTAAGATAATGCAGTAAAGCCTTAATAAATTCACAAAGTGAACATGTTAAGTGGAAATATTTGGTACACATATAGAGATTCTATTTACTATATTCAAAAACGGGTTTATAATATTACATAATCGTATATAATTATTTGCTGCTTATAGAGTACGCTAAAAATAAATATATACACACACAGCATAGCAACAGACAAAAAAGTGATTAATTAATTGACTAAATAGATTAATAAAATAATTAAAGAAAAGAATTTAAACTATTATTAAAGATTGGAGAGATAAAGAGAAATAAAAAGAAGGATTTCTATTACCTTAATAGAAAATATTAAGTAACTTGAGTTTAGAAATTAAATTATATTTATATTATATTTATATCTGTTTATCAGGATAAATTTTATAGTACGTGTATTGTTTAAATAAAAAGAATAAAAATAAAAATAAAAAATAAACGCATGTAGTTAACATAATTCTAGAATTATAATTAAATTAAATTTATACAACTTCTAAGTTAAATATAAGCAAAATAAACTTAAACTAATAATAAAATAAAATAAACAAAGCAAAATGATTCGAGATACACAATTAGAAACATTTGTTACTTCTATTGGAATTATAGTTATGGTTTTAATTATATTTTATCATTTCTTACGGGTTAATTTTGCACAAAAGAATGAATAAATAATGTATGTACTTATATAATAATAGGATAATAATAGTAAATTTAGAATATTAATAAATAAATAAAGGTTGGCATATTTTACGTGAAACCTGTAGATTTACATAATAGGAAAAGAAATAAAAATGTAATCCAATGTTAATATTTTATTGTTTATTTATTGAATTATTATGATTATGTGTCAGAGTGTTTAATTATTTTGAATTTCTTATTTTAAACATTTAAAATCGAATTACTTAGGCGCTTTTAAGATTTCAATTTTAAACTTTAAATTTTACGTGTTTCATTTTATTTGTTTATTTATAATCTGCTTTTGGTTGCACTTTTTATTATTTACTTAATTATTTATTTATTTTATTATCTACTTATATTAATTTCAACCCTGTATAATAGCAATATTTAACGTACAAAAGTGGCTTTAAGCTGTTGTCGTTGTATAATTTGTACACAATTATGCTGGAATAGAGAAAAACAAAAAAATAATTTGGATTTCCTATAATAATGAATATTTAATATTATTTTTATTATTATTATTATTTATTTGTATATTAAAAAATATATGTATATATTTTTTTTTTCCACAGCACACGCAGCATAAGTACGCATAATATCTATATTTATACGATAAAATATTGTAGTTACAAAGAAATTTCAAGTACATTAAAATACGGTAAATATAATATTTAGAGTAAATTTCATCCCTATGGTGAGTATATTTCATACCAAAATAGTAAATTGTCTCTTTGTCCAGTCTATCGACCACTTTCAATTTCAATTATTTATTAATTATTAGACATTAAATATTCAAATTTTTTTAAAAAAATATTTTTAAACAAATATTTTTTAAAAAATGCCTGATTGGAAAGTTGATCCTGACAATCGTAAAAAATTATTAGTAAGTGTTTTTTAAATTACCATTATTATTATTGTTTTTTTTTTTTTTTCTTCTTTCATATATTAACAAATAGGAACTTCAAAAAGAACCAGGAAATAAAACATGTTTTGATTGTGGAGCTCCAAATCCACAATGGGTAAGAATGGAATAATATTTGTACAAAAAATGTTATATTTATTCTATTATTATTTATATTAATTTATCAGGCTTCACCAAAATTTGGAATCTTTATTTGTCTTGAGTGTGCAGGAAAACACAGGTGAGAAATAATAATTATTATTAATAATTAATAGTTAATAATAATAATATCTAACTAAATAGAGGCTTAGGAGTACATATTTCCTTTGTACGATCTATAACAATGGACCAATTTAAGCCAGATGAAATGAAAAGAATGGAATTAGGTGGAAACAAAAATGCTTTAGATTTTTTTACTGCAAACGGTTATCATCCAGGAATTTCTTTTAATGAAAAATATAATTCTGAATATGCAAATGATTATCGAGATAAATTAACAGCTGTCATTGAAGGTCGTATATGGATTAAATCCAAGAATAAACAAATTACAAATAAAAACATTAATAAAAATAATAATAACAATAACAATAATAATATTAATAATGATAATATTAATAATAATAATTTCAGTAAAAAATCTGAATTTATTCCTCCTAGTAAAAATCAAAATGAATCATATTTTGCTAAAAAAGGTGAAGAAAATTTACAAAGACCAGATAATTTACCACCTTCACAAGGTGGTAAATATGGTGGATTTGGAAATTCACCTTCAATATCATCATCTTCTAATGATCAAAGTTTAATAGAGTCTTTATCAAATGACCCAGTAAAAGGCCTAACAAAAGGTTGGGGTTTCCTTTCATCTCAATTAAATTCTGTAAATGAATATTATATTCAACCAAGTATTAAACAATTAGCTGTATCTGATATTGGTACAAATGCTCGTACTGCTATGTTGCAATTTGGTCAAAAAATGCAAGAAACAGGAAAATATGGTATAGAAACTTTTCAACAATTTACTGGTGAAAATAATGGTGATAATAATCATCAATCTTCTAATAATAAAGATACAAAATTTGCTCATTTGTTTGATAGTATAGAGTCTAATAATAATGAGCCTGAAATTGAACCAGCTTTTGGAATAAAAAAACCGAATGATCGTACAAAACTACAAGGTTTAGGTAATACGAAAAAATCCGAAGATGACTGGGGTTCTGGTTGGTCGTGAAATTTGTTTCCATTTCTTTGCATTTATTTTTTTTTTTTAACATAGACAAACATTATTTAACATTATTTAATATTGTATAATTAATTCTTATAATAGTGTGTGTACATTTATACAATTATATGCGTTCATGTGTTTATGTGTTTTTACATGTTTATATCGCTAAATCACATCCCAAGCTAATCAGAATTAAATAAACTGTATAAGAAAAAAGCTGAATTTAAATTCCTAAAAGATATACACCTCAAATAAACGTACAATTCCATAATCCAGGACAAAAATAAGTCAAAAACAAAACAAAAAATAATACAAAAAATGCATAAATAAATAAGAAATAAATAAAACAAAAAGGAAAAACTAAAATTATACTAGACATAAATTTATTTAAATTCCCACACATTCTCAAGTCATCACATGAATAACCAATCGCTGGTATTGAAAAGTCATCCTTATTTCCTTCCCAGGAAATATTTTCCGTAGAGTACATGGTAAAGATTTTATAGTGAAATAAACATTTTTTCGGCACATATATTGTGGAGCAAAATCGATAATATATTTTTTTAAAGCAGGAAACCTTTGTGAATTTTCATTTTTAAATTTAGAAATATTAAAAATTTCAGGACAAATATCAAATAAATTACTTATATGAATTATTTCAAGTGTTGGTATAAATGAAATTCTATTAAAAATTTCACAAAGATGAGGACTTAAAGAAGAAGATGATAAATTATTTTTAGAATATTCTAAACAAGGAGAAAGATAATTTTGTAAATAAGAATGAGTAGAATTGGAATTAGAATTTTCAATTAAATTATTATTATATATAGAGTTACAATTTCTAAAAGATTGAGATTGAGATTGAGATTGAGTGCAAAAAGGAGATTTAAAATCTAATTTTAAATATTTTATTTTAGGAAAATTAAAAATAGCATTGAAAATTGATAAATCTCTATCCCTGCTTGAAAATGCACAAATTGTAAAATTTTCAATTTCTGAAAATATTATACCAAGTATAGTAGAATTTTTAGGTATCACACAACTTTGTAAAGTTAAAGATTTTGTAATATTATTATTATTATTATTATTTACTGATTCTGAATCATCTATACAGATTCTATTTAAAAATATTGATGGAAAATTTGAAAGTTTTTGTAACGTTTTAATATTAAAAATACATAACCATCCATCTTCTATAGAAATATCAATTGTTGAGAGTTTTTTTAAAAAATTTTTTTTATTAATCATTGAAATAAATTTTTTCAAACAATTTTCAAAATTAAAAAATCTTGAAGATTGTTTGAAATTGATAGTTTTAATATTATTTAAACATTTTATAATTTGTATAATATAATCTTGATCAGAATATTTTTCAAATTCAACACTATAACCAATATTTCCAATTGATTCTGGTTGATTATCTTTTCTTGGTTTTAAAAATGTAATAATTTCAACAGTATTTGAAATTTCTTTATTACTTTTTATTGTTTCTAAAAAAAATTTAAATTGATATGGACTAAGTAATTCAACATCATTATATATAATACTATATGGTAATCTAAATGAAATACATTTACAGGTTGAACTAAGTTCTAATATTGATCTATATGAATTTGAAGAAAGTAAATAATCTACAATATTATAAAATATTTCATTTGGAATTCCTTGTAAAGATGCTAATTTATAATTATAATTATTACATATTAGTTCTTTATTTTTTATTTTTTCTTGTTCTTTTTCTGATAATCTTCTTCTTCGATTTCTTATAGCTGCTGATATTAATCTTATGGGCATGTTATAGTTAAATATAAATAAATAAATAAATAAATAAATAAATAAATAATACAAAAAACACAAATAATACAAAAACACAAATAATAAACAAAAAAATACAAATACTATACAATATTGAAAACCAGTTATCGTTGTTTGCCAAGTGTTCTTAATTAAAAATCTTATTTTAATCTTAATTTTCAATTAAGATTTTCTTAGTCTTTAGTCCCAACTACTGTTAAACTGATCAACGTTCGCTCAATGTGATAAGAATTAATTGCTATAGTAATTAAAGCGATGAAGGTTACTGAAAATTTGACAATATGCAATGTGAACGCTGAACATGTATGAAATATACAACTAAGATAAATACAGTAAATATAGATAAATAAAATACAGTATTAAATAACAACATAAATACAACACAAAACAACGCACACATGGGTCGCTTTTTCATCTCACCATTCTTTTTAGCGTCGGCATTTGGAATCATATCTGGTTAGTAACTTGTACATTTTTATTTTACATTACTAATTTACAGGATATATGTTTTTCAAGCCTTTTATTTTGTAAGTATACGTAATAAGTAAATAATAGTACCAAGCAAATAAATAAATAGTAAATAACAAACAAACAAGAAGCTAATTTAAGACATGAAATGGCAAAAAATAATTATCCTCTAAGAGGCACAAATAAGGTTCCAGAGGATCCTATTGAAGAGAAGGTTGAAAGGAGTAATTAGATAGTTTTAGATATTTTAGACATTTTTATATAGTGTTAAAAATGGCAATTTGTATATAAGGTGTATAGTGTATAGTATATAGCAAGGAATCAAGATATTTGTATTTGTATTTGTATTTGTATTTGTATATGTATATGTATATGTATATGTATATGTATATGTATATGTATATGTATATGTATATGTATATGTATATGTATATGTATGTGTATATTTGTATGTATATGTATTTATATATGTATTTGTATAGTTGGAAGAATTTTTTTTTTCTTCATCAAATGTGTGGTTGATGAACTTTAAAAGTTCTTCTATAGGCTTTATGTAGGTTTCCGACTATTTTTTCAATTGCATCGGGTTTACATAGGGATTCCATTCTAACTTTACTATGTACAATGATTATCTCTATCTATAATAATTATTACTGTATTACATTGTATTACAATTAAAGATCTTAATTTCTTCCAAACCTTTAATTTCGAAATCTTCAATTTCGAAATCTTTAAGTTTTTAAAACGTTTAATTTCAACCTACGAACAATAGAAAAATTAATAAAACAAGCTGTGTTGTTTTTTTTTTTTTTGCTATTTTTTCTAATATTCAGTAACTTTTTGTTTCGTTTTGCTTTGAAACTCTCGTATACCCAAAATGAATAATGAAAATATATTAAAGTCATATAATAAACCACAAAGTTTAATAAGAAAACCAGTTGCAAATAGAGTAGATATCAATGAAATTCAAAATTCTAAATCTAATATAAAAACTACTGTTCAAACAGTTAATTCTAATTCTTCTTCCAATATTATAAATGACCATAGTAAATTTGAACCTTTAAAAAGGAATACTTTTAAAAGAGTACAATCTGCTTTAGAAAGAAGTGAAAGAAACGATTTTTCCAGAGTTTCTAACAATAATAATATTAGTAATATGAATAGTAATACTACTAATATTAACAATAATAACAATAACAATAATAATTCCAATACTAATAGTACCCTTTATTCTATTCCAAGTAATTCTTCTGTAACTTCTGCTGCAAATGTATCTATTCGACCTCATTCAATTATTAATATTAATTCAAATACAAACTCTTCCATTAATTCTTCAAATTTAAATTCAAATCCAAATCCAAATGCAAGCATAAACTCAAACACAAACCTACACTCAAAACAAAATGCCATGTCTAGATTATTTTCAAAACAAACAAAACAGAAATTTCAAGCATTAGCAATTTCATCAGTTCAAATAAGTCAAAGAAACAGAAAAGATAAAAATATTTTAAAAAAAGATGATTTAAAATCTTCTTCAAATTCATATGGTATAAGAAAATCATTTGATGAAAAAACTAAAAATGCCGCAAGAAAAATTATACCTATAAATTCTTCAACAAATTCATCAACAACTCCTTATTTAACTAAAAGACGTTCTTTAGATCTTCCAATTTTACAAAATTCCTTAACAGATTTATATAAAGATATAGAATCACCAGAATTTACTGCTTATAGTCCTAAACCACCTTTTCAATCTTTTAGTTCTGCTTCAAAATCCACTACTGATTTATTAAGTTCTGCTCTTCAAAAATCTTCTAATGAAAAAGAATATGATATAAAACATAAACACCATTTTTTAAGATCTAGAAAAGAACCACAAGTATTATCTTCAAGTTCTTCAAATTCAAGAGTTATTTCAAATAATGGAAGCTTATATTCATTTAACCCAGCAAGTCCAAGTTTCGGTCATGGCTCTCTTGCTCTTCAAAGAAGTTTTTCTGCTCTTGATTTAAAATCTTTAACTGGAAGAGAGCAGCAACCTTCTAATGAAACTATTGAAGATTATTGGGATACATTTTCTATTAAAACAAGATCATTATTTATTGAACCTAATGGTGGAAGTCAATTACGTACTCCAGTTGAAGATTTAAATTTAATACTATGCAATCATATGAAAAAATTAATTTCTGAGAATAATTTTTCTACAGTTTTATTAGATGAATTAAAAGATCTTTTCTTTTCAGGAATGATCTCTGGTCCTGTTTCAAATTCTACTCAAAAATTAGATGTCATGAATGATACTCAGTTAATAATACGCTTGGTTGAAATTTGGAATTTTTTTTATGAAAAAATATTACCATATTGGGAAGCTATTTGTTTACCTCTACAACAAGAGTTTGATAAATCAGTAGATTTTTATTCTAATAATTCTTCAAATTTCTTTCTTTTAACAGAAAGTAGTAGATCAAGTTTGGCTTGGAATTTCTCTGAAGAATTGGGAGTTCGAGAATTAACTTTGGTTTGGTATAGAGATATAGTGCTAATACCGTTAATTGAACGATTAAAATCAATCTTTCCAAGGTTTTTTAAACTTCGAAAAGAGAATGTATTTACAAAAATTCATGATAAGCAACAAATGAATCAAACAAATGACAAATTAGTAGAACTACCGGATTATTATTATAATCGACTTTTACATTGTGTTTTCACTATTTCTTCGTTAATGTCTCAGGATGACAATCAAAAGCTAATAACCAGTCTTGTTAGGTCGTGAATTTTTCTTTTGAGAAAAAATAATAAAAATAAAAATAAAAATAAACGAAATAGAAATACAGAAAAAGACAGGAAAATAAAAGAAAATAAAAGATCCACTGTTCTTAGCACTTAATGACCTTTTCCATATAGAATATATTTATATAAATATTTATTTGATTGTAAAAATATATATAAATTTGATTATTTATATAAGCAATAAAAATAATATACATTAGTTATTTATATAACAATAAAAATAATATACATTAGTTATTTATATAACAATAAAAATAATATACATAGCACCATAAACAATTACTAATTTATCTATTTAAAATAATACATGGTCACCTTGACTTGATCTTCTTTTCTTCAATTATCAAAGCTTCGTGTTTTTTTTGTATAGTTCTAAAATTTGAAAGCAAATTTGGCCACTCTTTATCAATCACTTTGTTTGTTTCGGGGTAAAAATTATCATTACCAGTAGGTGGCATTCTTAAATTGGTTATCATTGATACTGAATTAATCCTGTTTCTTAATGTTGCAAAAGCTGCAGATTGTGGTAGAAGCATTAAAATTCCATATAGACATTTATACAAATAAGGAAAAGTTTCTGGTTCTAAAAGTTTCAATCTAAGAGAAGTAAATATTGGAGATTCTAATAATTGAACTAATTTATCAATTTGAATTAAAACATTAACATCAATTTCTAATTCTGCTAAAATTAATAATAACTCGTAAGCTTGCTTATAAACTTGTGATAATAAGCAAAGAGATAAAGAAGCAACTGAATTATGAGACCACGAACGAAACAAAACTATGAAAAGAGATACACCTGAATTACTATCATCTTTACAATCTATTGTTCTTAGTTTCATTCTTAAGTTTGCTAATTCAGGTGCAGTTATTAAATTATTATTTAAATTTTGAACCATTATTGAAGCGAATTCAATATCTTGTTCTTTCTCAATAATTTCTGAAAGAATTCTATACACTCTTTCTGGATCCAATGAAGTAGAAAGTTGTTTAATAATTAAACTTCCTCTTAAATCTAAAAGTTTTCTATCTTGTTTTAACATATTTAGTAAACTATTTAAAAAGTAGGAAAAGTGATAATCCTCAGAATTTTTTGAAATTTGAGCAAGTATTTGTAAATCTCTAGTTACAACTTCTTCACTAGGATCTGAAAGAGCTTTTAATAAAGCTGGGAAAGTGCCATCTTTTAATTTCAAAAATCGATCTGGAGCTTTTCTATGTAAATGTAAAAGCCAATCTAAAGCTGCAATTCTTGTTTCTTCTTTTTCATTAAGAAAATTTAAGGTTAAAGTATTTACTGTAGCAGGGAAATCTAATAAATCATCATTATTATAATTAGTTGAAATAGTTGGAGAATTTATTCTTGTAACTGAAGAATTCATTATTAAATTTAATAGATCAGCGTTAACTTTTTTAGCAGCATTTCTAAGAAGTCCAATATCAGATGCAAGTGTGGGGAGTAACAAAGATAAAAATCTAGGAACATAAGAAATAATTACATCTGGAGAAATTTGAAAAAACTCATCAATCCATTTCAAAACAGTTAGCTGTATATCTTCCACTGAGGAGTCAAGATTGGATAGTAATATTTCAACTATTTTGGCATATGCTATATGTACATCTTGTCCGGGAAGAAATAAACCATCTGACGCTGCATGTTGTAATGTATATGTCTTTTTATTATTAGTTTTGGCTATTTGATTGGATTGTAATGTTTCAATAGAAGAGTTGTCGTGTGTATCTGAAGGAGCATCTAAATGTGCATCTAAATGGGCATCTAAATTTGTATCTGAATTTGTATCTAAATTTAAATCTAAATTTTCATCACAAGGCGGGCTTGCGTGTGCGTCTAAATGTGGAGTTGAAGATGGACTTGAATGTGTACTCACATGTGCACTTGAATTCAAAAGCATATCGTCAGGCTCAGAGCCATGTTCAGACTCATGCGCATGATCATGCTCAACCTGATTATACCTAAGAGATGAAATTTCTTGCTGGACAATAGAAATCTTATGTATTTCATGTAAAAAAGCATCCAAAGTAGACTGAGTGGCGACTCTAACATCTTGATTTGGATCAGATAAAAAGTTCAAAAGACCGCCTAAAAACTCTGGTAGATAAGAAACTAATTCTAAATCTGGTATTGAATCAAGTAAAGTAATCCAAGATACAAGAAACATACGAGTATTTGGATTTATTACATACATTCTTTCGGTTAAAAGTGGAATAAATCTTGCAAGAGAAAAAGCTGTTAATGGGGTGGTATCATTTGGGGTATTATTTTCATTATTGTTTTCTACTGAACTAGTTGGAGAATTATTCTCATTGGTATTGGTACCATTTGGGGAATAATTTTCATCGGTATTGACATCTTTTGGGGAGTTTGTTTCACCAATTGGTAAATAAACTTGTTTTACAACTGATACATAGGTGGCAGCCTTTTCTGAGACAATATCCTTAATAAGTCTATCTAATAAATCAGAGCCATTTTTCACAGAAATTTCTGAATCAGCAGCTAATCTACATAAGGCATCAAAGATCTCATTAAAATAAATTAAAATTTCACCTTTTGCAACTTTTGCAATATTATACATAGATTCACAAGCATAATATCTCACACGAGCATCTTGATCACCGAAGCAAGATAAAACTGGTTGAATAATATCTTCTAAATAATAAGCAACTTCATTTTGTCCTAAAGCAATCGCTGCTGCTGCTAAGCCAATTAATCCACCATTTCTCGCATTTGGAAGATGGACTGCATAGGCAAAATCACTACATAATTGATTAATTATTTTATGAATCTTTTCTGTATTATTATCAATAATTGCCTGCCTAATTTGGCGTTCTAATTCGATCGCTGCCGCTTTTCTCCGTTCATACAACCGGTCATTTAATCCTCTTTGTACTTCTTTGTCTGTACGTTAGTATCAAGAGGTTGTTTATTACTAGTATTATTTATTTATAGTAGAAGAATACCTACCCATTATAATTACAATTTATTTTACTTTTATTTTACAATTACTATTGCTATTCCATTTATTTATTTTTGGTTTATTTGTTTATTAATTACTCAATTATGATGTATTTATTCATCTGTATTTGTTTTTACATTGTTATGTAATATTTACTCTAATTTATGTAATATTTGTTTCCTAGACCCTGTGCATACTCATTACAGCAACACTATGTCAATAAAACAAGAACAGGAACAGGACAGGAACAAAAACAGGAATATGGACAAGAAGCTAAAAGGAAAAGAAAAAGAAAAGAAAGTAAGAGCAAACGTATGTAATACATGATAATACATAACAAATGTCGTAGAGTCGTCGATTTCGTAGACCTTAGATAATCATTGGCACGTCTTTCCGACCCAAAGTTAAGATGTTCAATCCTTTGCTTATATACATCACATATACAACTCCTATAATAAGAGTTGTATATTATGACATTTTCTGGTTTTGTCTACTTCATAGAATGTCTTTTGCTTCATATATAGGTTTGTTCCTTTTTTTTTTTTTTTTGTTGTTGTTATTTAAGACAAAGTATTACCCGGAACTTCAAATAGAACTATAAAAAGGAAAGAAAAGACAGTTTTTTTCTCACTAATCAAACCCCATATTCCTTTATTTTATTGAATCCCAGCTTCTATGAAAGATAGCTTATTATTTTTTTGTGTGTTGGTGGTGAAAACATCTTCATGTTTAGGGGCTGAAGATCACCGCTCTTACGAGTATAAATATAATTTTTAAACATAAATCTTTTTTATTATTTACGTAGACAAATATAAACATAAATACAAATATACATACATATACATATACATATACATATACATATACATATACATATTTACATATACATATTTACATATATATATACATATACATATACATATACATATACATATACATATTTACATATACATATAAACAAATACAGATAAACGCTTTTGATTTTTAATTTTGTTCGATTAGTTCAAATTAACAGTTTTAAAATTCATAATTTAAATTCATAATGCAAATTACAGTAGATATTTATATCAACAGGTCATAACACAATCTGTCAAGTATCTGTCATTTTTTATCTTTTATTATAAAGTAAAATTTACCTATCAACCTTGATAGTTTTGTATTTCAGCTGAAACATTAATCGTTTCATTGTTAAGATACAAGTTTAAATACTGACTAATAAACATAATGTAATCAAAAAAAGCTTTGTATATTTGTATATTTTTACTATATATATGTTTCTCATTCCTATGGGATACTGGAATAAACATCTTTTACGTAGACTTTCTTTATTTATGTAGAAGTAAATTGTATTTAACGTAGACTATCTTTATATTTTACATAAAAGCCTTAGTTTTAAATCCAAATGGCACTTTTCTTGCACCATGAAACACTTCATCTTGATAAATTTCAAAATTCATTGTAAGCTATTATTCCTACAATCGCTAATTAAGACACTTCATGTACTTAAAAAATTAAATATTGTACTAATATATTTAATAAATATCAATTTTTTATAATCTACATACTTTATTACAAAAAAATATCAATAAAAGCAAACAAAACCTCCATAACAAGTTAGTCCCTTATAAGCCCAAGCAATCAACCTTATTAGGTTCAGATAAGTATCTCAAATTTATCTGGAAGATACCCTGTTTTATCTTTTTTATATACAAATGTATGTATGAATGACTTGAACTATCCATTTGTTCTATCGAAAACGATAAAATAAACATGTCCGTAGCTTGCACGTTTATACCTTATGTAGTAAATATATATATTTTATTATTTGATAGTAGTCCGTAATTAGTATTGTAAATATCAAATAGAGACACAGCGGGCAAGGAACCTCTATGACGAAACTGGAAAGTCGGAATCCTATAGGAATACAGTTCTAAAAATACAAATTTGTATTAAGTATTTTTCTATTTTGTTTTAAAAAAAGATTGTAATAGAATTCCTCTAGGATTTATTTATATTCAAACATAATTAAAGGAATTCTATAGAAAACTCGCCAATATATATATATATTATATTAATTATTATATATTTATTAATTTACGATAACTACGATGAAAGTTTCAAATATACATTACTTTATAAATTAAATATTTCTTTAATCATACTAAATAAAATCTTTAAGCAGAAGCTTCGTGGAGTTGTTTCATTCTGTTAAGAGCTGAACCAGCTTTAAACCATTCAATTTGTTCTTCATTAAAAGTTTGTGCAAGTTCGGTTTCCCATGGTTTACCATTCTTAGGATGAACAACCAATTTGAGATTCTTTCCTGGAGCAAATGTAGTCAAACCAACGATATCAATAGTATCATCATAATTGATTTTTTCATAATCTTCTGGATGAACAAAAGTTAATGGAAGTAAGCCTTGTTTCTTAAGATTGGTTTCATGAATACGAGCGAAAGATTTTGCAATAATAGCAAAACCGCCAAGATATCTTGGTTCTAAAGCAGCATGTTCTCTTGATGAACCTTCACCAAAGTTATCACCACCAACTACAACCCATGGGCGGTTATGGTCTCTGTAGTACATGGCAGTAGCTGGGACTGGACCATATTCACCAGTGAAGTAATTTTTAACTTTGTTAGCTTGTTTATTATCAGCATTAATAGCACCAATCATGTAATTGTTTGAAATATTTTGTAAGTGACCTCTGTATTTAAGCCACGGTCCAGCCATAGAGATGTGATCAGTTGTAGTTTTACCAAAACTCTTGATAAGAATTGGCATATTTAAAGCATCCTTTCCATTCCATGGTTTGAAAGGTGTTAAACGTTGAAGACGATCAGATGAGGGAGAAATGACAACATCAATAGATGAACGATCCTTTGGAGGAGCTTGGTAAGTATTGTTACCAGGATCATAACCTTTTGGAGGAAGACCAAGACCAGTAGGGACAGCTAACAAAAATTCATTACCATCTTTATCTTTCAATTTATCGGTAAGAGGATTGAAACGGAGATCACCAGCAATAGCAAGAGCAGTAACAATATCAGGAGAGGTTACGAAAGCATGTGTTTCTGGGTTACCATCATTACGTCCAGTGAAGTTACGGTTATAAGAAGAAACAATAGTATTCTTTTCACCTTTTTTAATATCTCTACGATCCCATTGACCGATACAAGGACCACAAGCATTAGCAAGAACTAAACCACCGAATTGTTCAAGAACTTCGAGTTGTCCATCTCTTGCGATAGTTGCACGAATTTGTTCAGAACCAGGAGTGACAGTATAAAGAGCAGAAGCTTTAAGACCATGATCTAAAGCATCTTGAGCAATTGAAGCAGCACGCGACATATCCTCATATGAAGAATTTGTGCAAGAACCAATAAGAGCAGCTTTAACTTCAGTTGGCCAGCCTCTTTCTACTGCAACTTCTTTCATTTTTGAAATTGGAGTTGCAAGATCTGGAGTGAATGGACCATTAATATAAGGTTCAAGAGTATTAAGATCAATTTCGATAAGTTGATCATAGTCAGAATTTTCATCAGCAGTAAGAAGTTCCTTTGAATATAATCTCGCATAGTCAGCAACATAACCACGCTTTGTTGCAGTTAAATATTCAGCCATTCTTTCATTAAATGGGAAAACAGAAGTTGTAGCACCAATTTCAGCGCCCATATTACAGATAGTACCCATACCAGTGCAAGATAAAGATTCAACGCCATCACCAAAATATTCTACAATAGCACCAGTACCACCTTTAACAGTAAGAATATCAGCAACACGTAAAATAATATCCTTTGGAGCGGTCCACCCATGAAGTTTACCAGTGAGTTTTACACCAATAACTTTTGGAGCTTTTAATTCCCATGGAAGACCAGAAATTACATCTACAGCATCAGCACCACCAACACCGATACTAATCATACCAAGACCACCACCATTTGGAGTATGAGAATCAGTACCAATCATTAAACCACCTGGGAAAGCATAATTTTCTAAAAGAATTTGATGGATAATACCTGAACCTGGTCTCCAGAAACCGATATTATATTTAGCACAAGCAGAGGCTAAAAAGTCATAAACTTCTTTATTAATTGAAATTGCACGATTGAGATCAGCTTCAGCACCTAACTGAGCTTGAATTAAATGGTCACAATGTACAGTAGCTGGAGTATGAACTGTTGGGATACCGGCAGACATGAATTGAAGAATAGCCATTTGGGCAGTTGCATCTTGACAGGCAACACGATCAGGACGTAATTTAAGATATGATTTTCCACGTTCAATTTCTTGTTCATGTGGTTTATCAAGATGACTATAAAGAATTTTTTCAGCATAAGTCAAAGGACGTTTCAATCTGTTTCTAACAATTTCAAGATTTTTGACATCATTAGCGTAGTTAAGAAAAGTATGTTTTTCCCAATTATTTTGATGCACCTTTGCTCCTTTTTCTAACGCAGCTGTAGCCAAGCTTCTTACTGATTTACTATACGTAGAAGGAAGTTTCTGTGTGTGTTAGTTGTTATGGAGATAACTATAATAGTAAAAAGGAAAAATAAAAATAATAATAATAATAAAAACAAAATAAAAAGTAAAGGGAAAAATAAAAAAGCGGAGAAAAAACAAAAAAATTAAGCAACCAATTGAAAGTAAACAAAACAAAGTAAACAAAAGGAAAATAAAAATAAAAAAATAAAATAATCTATAGAGGAAAAATTACCTACAACAGTAAAAATCGAAAATAAAAAAATAAAATATAAACAATTACATAGTAAATAAAATAATTAAGTAAATATATAATAGTAAATAATAGTGATGATAATAATAATAATAATAATAATAATAATAACTAATGTATACAATTAAAATAGTAAATAATAATAAAATAATAAATAATAATAGTAAATAATAATAAAAAAATAATAAATAGCAAATAATAATAATACAACAAATAAGAAATTTAAAAATAAATAAAGTGGCAAATTTGTATATTAAAGAAAAAAATAAAAATAAAAAAATATTATTTATTTTTATTATTAATTAATTAATTAATTATTTTTATTAATATAAACAATATTAAAAAGCATTTTCAATAGTAACAATAGAAAAGTGTGATTTTAACTAGGAGGAAAAAGTAAAACGAAAAAACAAAAATAAATAATAATAAATAAATAAATAAATAAATAATAAAAATAAATAAATAAATAATAAAAATAAATAAATAAATAATAAAAATAAATAAATAAATAATAAAAATAAATAAATAAATAATAAACAATAACAATAAAAATAACAATAAAAATAAAAATAATAATAATAATAAATAATAAATATTAATTAAATAATTAAATAATAAACAATAACAATAATAGCAATAACAATACTAGCAGAACAGTAATTAAAAATCCTCTTTACAATATATAAACAAACAAATTTATACTCACAGACAATGTCCTTCCAGACAAATTAGCAGACAACATTTTGAATTAATTCACAATCCAAATAACGAATAAACTAGAATGAGAAGACTCGTACGTTGCTAAAATATAAAGAAAGTTTTGCTTTTACAATTTTTCAATTTCAATTTTAATTTTAATTTTCTGCGGGAAAGAGAAAATCTTTGGTATTTATTTAATTTTTATCGATCTTTATTTGTTTTTTACCAATTAGCAAAATCAGATAAAAAATATAATTTACATGGCAACCATTATATTGTCCAATAGAAGTCGATATAATATATCTTCTTCTCGGATTCTCCCGGCAACGCTTTTCTATTGTTTGTTTGTAATTGGTTGTTTTTTGTGGAATTCTATTTCGGTAGTGTTTTTTCGGGAACGCGGAGATTCTTTGTTTGGAGTAACCGATATAGCCGGTGGTGTTTTTGGGTTCTCCGTGTCCCCAGATTAATCACCATAACGACACAGTCGTTATGGTGATTAATCTGTTGGTATGGTATCTACAAATACAATACCTCAAACCATAGTTGCCATAAGCAACTGTGCTTTTCCAACATTGCAAAATCCTATAGTATTCCTATTGCAATTCGTATTGAAAAAACTTATGAATCCTATAAAACTTCACCAGTATTCCATTAGAAATCCTATAATAAAACACAATAGTAACATAATGTAATTATAACATACTTAAACAACTTTTATATTCAACAGTATATACATCCCAATACAAACAATAAAAAGTAAAAAATAATACGAAAGTAAACAAAAAATAAAACAATCAAATAATCAAACTAAGAAAAGAAAAAGGGACTATCCAACACCTCCTTAACATCATATGAACCTCTAGCAGGAGTAGGAGGGAATTTGATTTTATTCAAAAAAGCAATCATTGTACCCTTTCGACTTGTATCTGAACCATCTAATTTTATTTCATCTTGTAATAACTTTGTAGCATAATTTTCTGGTCCTTGATTACTTGATTCCTTTGATCGTAATATAGTTGGATTATGAGTTGGAGCTTGTGAATGAGAACGTTTTAAACTTTCAAAATATTCCTTCTCCTCGGCTAATATTTCAGGGAATTCAGGTATTTGTGAAGCTAATTCATTTTCATTACTATTAGATGAATTTCTAAGACGATCACGTTCTGTTTCAATCAAAAATGTATCAAACATATTAATATGTCTTCCTAAAATTTGTCCAAGCTCTGATAAATGTGTTTTTAATAATTTACCATCTTCAGATTCACTATTAACCCTTGAAACAACAAAGCTACTACCATATCTCATACTAAATTCTTCTCTTAATTTTTTAATTAAATCACCACTATGTAATTTAACAAATGATTCTCTAATATTAACATTCATTTCATCAACAGTTGAAGGATGTGTCCAATAAGAATCATGAACTGATGCAAAACTCATTCCTTTTTTACCACATTCAATAGCAGTTAAAAACATATGTGTTGCATCAAGAGAATGGATAAAATTAGGTGCAATACCATTAGTTTGTTTTCTAGAATATGAAATTGGTAAAACATTAGGATTAATAAATTGTGTAACTTGTAAATGTGTATTCACAGTTTGAAGAGGCGTAATCCTATAAGGTTGAACAATTGGAAGTCCTAATGGTGATGTCCATATAACTGACGCAATATTATATTTATTACTTACACTACTTGGAAGTGCAGTATGATGATTAACATAATTATTCAAATTCATTAAATATTCTTGTAATAAATGAGCTGGCTCAATTGATCTACAAATTGATAGTGCAGAATTTTGTAACCAAAATTGAAGGAAATGTGCATTTTTAAATAAAGTTTTAATTGCTTCAAAAACTTTATGAGTTAAATAATTTGCAGCAAGAAATTGAAATTTAGTCTCCAATTCAGGAATTTCACGTAAACGACTTAAAATTTGTGCACGTGCACCAACAAATGTTACACCATAAACATTTGTCATAACAGGTTGTTTTACAAGTTTTCTTGAAATGAATGGATAAACTAATTGAGCAATTTTATTACCAGCATTAATATCAACTGTAGTAAGATTTTTAACAATTTGTGCTACTGAAGAATAAACATCACTTGGTTTATCATTTTTAACCATATTAACTTCTTGAGCACCTTCATAATCACCACCTAATGCAGCATAATGTTGTAGACCATTACAAGTTCCATCTTGATGAACTGGAATTGCACTCTTGTAACGAATTGGATCAGGAGATCTCAAAGCTGCAGTTAAATCAATACATACTGAAAGAGTTTGGAAAGGTTTATCTGCAGTTCTCCACCAAAAATTACCATCAAGTGGATGATCTGCTGAATCAAAAATATTTTCAAGATTATCCTCAACAAATTGTACTCTTTCATTAAAACTTAATTTATTCTTACCATAAACATTTGCCAAATGAATTTTTAACCATCTAAGACCTCTTTCCCCTAATTCACGCTTACGCCAAAATTTCAATAATGAACGAGGAATATCATGACCAAGATGATTAAACAAAGGTGAAAGAGGGTATGCTCTTCCTCTAAAATCTAAATTATGAGGAAAATAGAACTTTTCATTCACAAAAGATCTAGCGATTTCTAATTTATAATTTAAATCACATCTTAAGGAATTATTATTACGATGTTCATATAAAATAACTTTACAAGCTCTAGCCCAATCTCGAAGTTCCTGTGGAGTTGCATCCTTACCTGGACGTTCGGGGAATTTAGGTTCTCCCTTTGACTCCGGTGGGATGGTCATGTAATCTTCCCCAGTATTCCAAAGTTTGATTACAACTTTTAACATTTCCTTATTAATAGTCCAAGCAGTTTTACCCTGAACATTTAAAGCATCAAAGATTCTTTTAAGTTGATTTCTTCTTGCAGCTTCTTGAATGTAAACTTTTTGTTCAGTGCCAGGACGGGTACGCATAACTTTTGTAGGAGTACAATATAAACCTCCAGAATTATAATCTGTCCATGGGAGTGGTGGTACAAGCATTGGCATTTCCTTTGGATGTACTAATACTCTAATACTTTCTGAGGATAATTTCTCCAATAAATGAGGATGTAATTTAATTGTACCGATAACCTGGCCATTGGAATGAACGTATGAATGAGACAATACTGGTAAACTTTGGTATACATCCTTACCAGTGGTTGGATCAGTACCCTTTAATTCCATTTTGGCAACTTCAATTAACCATTGAAGTAAATAACAAGCCACTTGTACACGAATCTTTGGAGGCCAATCTATATCCCAAGTAATTTTCCTATTTTTAACTTCTCTTCTTAATAATTTTGAAATAGTTTTAACCGAAGTAATCTTTCTTGCTGATGGTGGTAGAACATTATTTACATAATATTCTCTACGAATTGAGTTTGAAACACTATCGGATAATTTACCAGTTTTAAGTAAAGCATCTGGAGCAGGATCAGTTAAAGGTTTTAAAACTTCAATAATTGTAATAATACTAAATTGTTCTGGACGTAATAGTTTGAAAAAGGGAGCTAAAGTTTCAGCATTTTTACCAAATTCCTTATCATTTAAAATTCTTTTATCCATTATATCATCAATTTTTTGAATTTTTTGAATAATTTTCTGAGTTAAATCCTTATGCCATTGATACATTAGAGCATTAATCTCTGTATGTCTACCAGTTGCAGCATGAAAATTTGCAGATGATGATAATTCATTTAAATGTTTACCTTTCTCGACAGCTGATTCTGAGGTCATTATTTCCAAGATGTATTGTCTTTGTGAGTTAAATCTATAAAACAAATCGTCAAATGCGTCAATAACTTCATCGGGATAATAAGAAACTTTCTCTAAAAGGTCTTGATAGGTGATTACATTTTGTATAGGAGTATTATCTGGTACTTTCTTTAAAAAATTTACAATCTCTGGACCTAAATCTGAGAGTTTGGAAAGATATTCAGTTGCTTTAGTATGTGTAGGGAAATTACCACATAGCAAAGCATGGAAATTTGATCTAAGAAATTTAGCAGAATCGGAATACAATGTAATCGAATCGATTCTGTTTTCGTTCCAATCTTGTTCACCATTTTTTAAACTTTCATTGTATAATTCTCTAATGTCTTTTAGGTTTTTGCCAAATGATTTTAAAATCACATCTTCTACAATTTTTTCATCATCGTTGATTTCGTTTCTATTTAGATTTAAAACGTTAATAACCTCGTGTGCATCCTCTGGGTCGATGTAGATGAGTTCCAGAAGAATATCAGAGATTTTGTTATCAGGTGATAAGCTAAGATAGAGTTCCTTTTCGTGTGAGAGGTGGGATTTAAGATCTTCTTTAGGGGAGTAATGTAAAGCGGCATAGAAACGAATAGCAGAGAGTTTAGCCAAATTGGAAGGGGTGTTTGAATTTGATTTTGCAGAGGACTTCAAATTGATACGACCATCTAACCAGTCGATGAAAATCTTATAATCCTTATGTTTTTTCAAGAAAGCAAAGGAATAATTATATAAAAGCTCATCATAAATATCCCTTGCAATGTTATCATCTTGAAGACTGTCTAAAATATGTTCTGCACGTTCTAATGCACCTGATTTAAGAAAATAGGAAAACAATTGAAGTAATTTCTCATTCTGAGACTCATTTGGAGCAGCTACATTGACTGAATTTGTCAATTGGTAAACAATTCCGTGCTCTTTCAAATCTTTTTCTTTTAAAACGATTGGTTCCCCAGAGAAGAGATGGTTTCCAGACTTTTTGGTTATTTGTTTTGCATTGCTGGAAGAAACAAAATGCGGATTTGCTTCGTTTGGTGTTGCCACATTTGGTTGTGTTGTGATTGTCCTTTGGGATGAATTTAATGAGTTGTGTACAGAATTTTGTACATTATTATGCGAATTACTGTTGCTGTTGCAGTTCTTGTTGTATGTTCTTATAAATGTACAACTGCTGTATGTGTTGTTAAATGAAAATGTATTAGTGTAACCGGCACATAAATATTTACTTCGTAAAGTGTTTACCAAGTGAGATTTTTTTCCAGCAATCATTGCGCAGAGATTTGTAAGTAGTTTAAATGATTAATTATTTATTTATTTATTTAAATAATTAAATAAATAAAAATAGTAAGATTGGTTCCTGGATTTTAGTTAGTATAAGGTGGCAAATGGTAACAAATTAAACTAAAAGTAAAAATAAATAATGGGTAGTTAAAAATAAAAGAAAAGAAAAGAAAAATATAGGTAAATAAAATGATTATTTTTAAATAAAATATTTAAATATTTGAAAGAGTAATAAATTAAAAAGAAACAAGTAAAGAAATAATTTTAAAGATAAATTTCAAATGAAAAAAATAAAAAAAAATAAAAATTGAATATTTTTTAAATTAAAACAATTATAAAATATTTAAAATTTAAATAAAATATAAAGTATAAAATTAAAAAAAATAAAAAAATATAAAAAGTATAAAAAATAAATTAAAATAAAAATAAAAATAAAATAAAATAAAATAAAAAAAAAATAATAAATAAAATAAAAATTTAAAATTTAAACCAAATTTAAAATAAAAAAAATAAAAAAAAATAAAAATTGAATATTTTTTAAATTAAAACAATTATAAAATAGCATAAAATATTTAAATTTTAAATAAAATGGTAATTAAAATAAAATAAAATATAAAATATAAAATTAAAAAAAATAAAAAAATATAAAAAATATAAAAAATAAATTAAATTAAAATAAAAATAAAAATAAAAATAAAAATGAATTAAAATAATAATAAAAAAAAATTAATATTAAATAAAATAAAAATTTAAAATTTAAACCAAATTTAAAATAAAAAAAATAAAAAAAATGAAAACTGAATATTTTTTAAATTAAAACAATTATAAAATGGTAACTCCAATAAGAAATAGTAGCAAGTAATAGATAATAAATAATAATAGATAATTTTAAATATAAAACAAGATAGATTCTAATAAAGATTTAAAATTAAATAAAATATAAAACATATAATTATAAATAAATAATAATAAAGTAAATTTAAATTTAAAACAAAATAATTTAAAAAAATTTAAATATAATATAATAAAAACAATAGAAAGAAATAAATACAAATTGAAATTTTAAATTAAAATTAATTCAAATTTCAAATATAGATAAATTATAGATAAATTATAGATAAATTATAAATAAATATATAAAATAAAGAATTTAAATAAAAAAAATAAAAAAAAAATAAAATTTAAAATTAAATTAAAAATAAAATAAAAAAGAATTAAACAGTAATAAAAATAAAAACCAAAAATAAAATAAAAAACCATTATGATAATAAACAATAACAAATAATAAAATAAATAATTATTTAAATACAAACAAAATAAATAATAAAAATAAATAAAAATAAAATATAAAATATAAATGTATAAAATATGTATATAATACTATACAGTATAATACTATATATATTATATTATACTATATGATTTATAACAATGTTTAATAACATAGTATACTATATAGTAAAATACCATACAGTAAATAAACACTATATAGTAAATAATAAAATATACCATATAATAAACAATATACTAATATACTATAATAAATAAAAATAACACATTATAATACATCATACTATAAACCCATGTAAACAACAATGGCATAAATAGATAAATTCTAAATAACGGTAAAGATAACCTTAATTGGCAAATTTTAAGCCATTATGCTATAGGCTATTTAATGCAATACGCAATTATAGCATATGGTATATAATTATAAGTATAGAGTATATTATTAATTACATGCGTTATTAAATATAGTGTATTATATGTTATATTATTTATATATAGTATACTATTATATGGTATTATGTTATTTATTACATAGTTTTTATATATTATATATGATATTATATTATATACACTATTTTATACTATTTACATTCATCCTATAATTTCCTCCACTTACACTCGCTTTAATGTATTATAATTGATAGTTATATTCTATAACCTCAATCTATTAGTATAACGATATAATGTATTCTGCTTTATCCTTAACACTATAAAATATAATATTATACAATGTTTCAATATTATACTATAGTTTCAATAATTTACAAATTTACTCAATTACAATTTACATTATCAATAATGAATTATTGATATTGTAAGCACTGCAAATTTTCTGTCTCCACGGTAACATCACGTGAGCATCCTGCCGCTTAATAAATAAAAGATGAATATTTATATACTGTGAATTAAAATATAAATACATATACATAATATATAGAGTAGTTTAAATATTATATAGATTACTGTAGAATAATATACTATACACATAGTACTGATATATATAATACCATATAATAGAATACTAAGCTAACATTTCATATTACATACCATATAATAATTTTTAGTAGAATTGTATTATGTAATATAATCATCATAATAAATTGTATATAATATAATACTATATATACTGTATAATATATAATTCGCTATAATACTGTTTATACTATTTAATTAATTTTATATAATATTCATATAGTTCTCCTTATTGTATTTCTACGCTAACTTTCAATTCAATTGATTTACGCATATAATTTAATTAATTAATTAATTAATTATTTATTTATTTATTTATTTATTTATTTATTTAATTTATTTAATTAATTTACGCATATAATTTAATTAATTTAATTTAATTAAATTAAATTATATGCCATATTGACGATCATTTGGGATATATTTAAATTGCTTTTATATGCATTTTTTTTTTATACGCTTTTAATTAAATTTTACCTAATTAATTAATTTTTTTTTTTTTTTTTCCCATACGAAATCACTCTAGTTAACTCTTCACCTTGCATTCAATCTACCCCCACGTTTTTCCTTTGTTTACATTTGCATCTGCATAACAATTGTAATTAAAATTAATAATTTGTGTTTATAACTAATAATAAAAAAATTATAATTATTACTCACATCCAAACTACATGGCCCAACTCGATTTTCTCGACGGTTTTGTGCTGACGGTTATTTTCATAGTCTCCAGTATATATTTATACAGGAGATATGTCGGCTCTTCCAAAACAGGTTCCGCGTTTGACCGCAATGACTCAGACAACGACAATGACAACGACAACGACAACGACAATGACAAAAACGCTAACAACAACGCAAACATCATTGCCACTATGAACTCGATGAACAAACGCCTGGTGGTCTTCTTCGGCTCGCAAACGGGAACAGCAGAAGAATACGCTTCCAGATTGGCAAAGGAACTCACTTCTCGTTTTGGAATTAACTCAATGTCCGCCGATTTGGAATCTTTCGAATTGCAAAATTTAGACAGATTTCCAACCCAAAAATTCATCGTCTTCATACTCGCAACCTATGGAGAAGGCGAACCAACCGATAACGCAAAGGAGTTTTACGATCTCATTACGGATTCTGATGTCCAATACACTTTTCCTTCGGGTTTGCATAATTTAAATTATGCTATTCTTGGTTTGGGTAACAATACTTATGAATATTTTAATGCCGTAGCAAAAAATATCGATTCTTCTCTAGAAAAGCTGGGAGCACATCGTATATCTTTTCTGGGTGTAGCTGATGATGGCGCGGGTACTACTGAAGAGGATTTTCTTTCGTGGAAGGAGGAAATGTTTGCTAGCTTGGCTGAGTTTGCAGGTTTGAAGGAGACCGAGTATGAGTATGTGCCGGCTTTCACTGTTCGTGAAGAGCAAAGCGAGGAGCAAAGCAACGAGCATGGCGATGAACAGCAAAAGAAAACTTCTCTATACCTTGGAGAACTATCCTCTGAGATGTGTCTAGCAGCTACTGATAACGGCAACCACATCACCCCCAAAAAAATCAGCTACGGCGCACACAACCCCTACTTGGCAACGATCAACTCCTCCCGTGAGTTATTCAACTCCAGGAGCAGAAACTGCTTACACATCGAATTCGGCCTATCTGACTCCCTGAAATACGCCACTGGAGACCACTTGGCTGTTCATGCTCCCAACAACGAGACCGAAGTTAAACGCTTTTTGAAAATCCTAGGTCTATTTGATAAAAAAGATACAATTATACAAATATCCAAAATTGATCAAACAGCTAAAATCCCATTCCCATCTCCCACAACTTATTCTGCAGCCGCCAGATACTATCTAGACATTTCCGGTCCAACTTCACGCCAATTGCTATCCCAAATAGCCTCTTTCGCCCCCTCACCAGCTGCAAAAGCTGAACTACACAGAATAGCCTCTGACAAAGATGTTTTCCACCAAGAGATCGCTTCTAATTTAAGAAACTTTGCACAATCTTTATCATACATTTCAAAAGAACCATGGTCAAAAATACCATTCTCTCTTATTATAGAATCAATCCCGAGAATCCAGCCAAGATTTTATTCCATCTCCTCTTCAAAAACTGAATCTCCTAAGGTAGCAAGTATAACTGCTGTTGTGGAAAGTATAAGAATCCCCGGAATAACATCCCCCTTTAAAGGTGTCGCCACTAATTATTTACTAGGAATCAAAAGGATTCTTAATTCTGAACAAGATTCAAATTCTGTTACTTATGATTACGCCGGCCCAAGAAATTATTATTCAAATAGAGTCCCTATTTACATTAGACCTTCTAATTTCAAATTACCTTCTGATCCATCCCGTCCAATTATAATGATTGGTCCTGGCACTGGTGTTGCTCCTTTCCGTGCTTTCCTTAGAGAAAGAATGATATTAAGTAAGAGAAATGTTCCAATTGGTAAATCAATCTTATTCTATGGCTGTAAACATGAAAAGGAAGATTTCTTATATCAAAATGAATGGTCTGAAATCTCTTTACAACTTAAAGATAAATTTCAATTATTTACTGCTTTTTCTCGTGATACTGATAAAAAAATTTATGTACAGGATAAACTTAAGGAAAATTCTACTCTAGTATCTTCACTAATTGAAGATAATGCTCATATTTATGTTTGTGGTGATGCGGGAAAAATGGCAAGAGATGTATCTAATACTTTAACTAAGATTATCTCGGATACACGTAATGTCCCAATTTCAAAGGCTGAAGAAATTATTAAACTTTTACGTGTTCGAAACGCTTACCAAGAAGATGTATGGTGAACGTTTTTATTTTTTTTTCTATATATTTTTTTCTCTTTATTAAATTAACTCGGTACATAAAAAAATGTAAAATAATAGAAATAGAAATAGAATTTATAATAAATTATATACATTTCTCATTTTTCAAGTTTTATTCTATAAGTGATGAATTTCTATGGTTGTTTATAAATATATATCAAAGATAATTCTATATTGAATTGCCAATCGAAATAATTTCCTCTACCAGGATGTCAATTACTGGCTTGATTACTCTGTTGAAGGTTAATAACAATGGTATAAAACAACAATCAATTGATGGGAAATATAACTTACTTTGGTGAAATTATTACAACTCTGAAAAATTCTCCTTTATGGGATTCATCAACAGATGGTGAATAATCTATTAAAAATTGGCCTCTTTTTTGCAATAAAGAAGCAATTCTTCTTGTATAAAAACTATTTTTTTCTCCATCTCCAAATTTACCGTTTGGAGAATAATAAAAACATGTTTGTAAACAAGGTGGAGGATTTTCAGATACTAAAAGAAATTTATCATCCTTTGATAATTTTTCTGCTAAATATTTGGTATGTTCATATGCCTTGTCGATTTTTTCCTCCAAACCTGATAAATTTAGATTGATATATAAACAAAAAATAATAAATAAATAAATAAATAAATAACATTATATTTTTTTTTTATTTTTTTTTTATAAGGCTTACCTTTTCGTCCATAATAATACCATAACAGATAAAGTTTAACAGCATCTGGTCTTCTTCCACATCCCATGGTATAATCACCAAGATCCCAAGAAATTTCTGATGAATCCACTGGATCATGAAACAAATAAGGAGCTCTTAAAGTATTTGATCTTTGAAAAATTCTTATATCAGGGGTTAATAAAAATGAACAAGTTGTAGGAACGCCAAGCATTTTATGTGGATTTACAGTTATACTATTCACTAAATGTGATCCTTTTAATTTATATTTTAATTTCTCTGAAAAGATAAAATTTCCTCCCCATGATCCATCTAAATGTAGCCATAATTTATATTTTGAAGATACTTTATATATATCCTCAATTGGATCAAAGGAACCAAATACAGTAGTTCCAGCTGTCGCATTAACATATAAAGGGGTATAATTTTGGGAAATTGAATATAAAATCTTTTTTTCTAAATCATCAGCAAGCATTTCACCAGTAATCGATGTTTTAATTTTAAAAACTGAATTACTACCTAATCCACATAAAATTGCTGCTTTCTCAAGACTGTAATGAGAATGTTTACTAGTGAAAATAGCAAATTTTTTATTAGAATTACCTTCAGTTTTGGTTTCTGGATGAAGTGTGTTTCTAGCAATAGTTAAACTATGAATATTTGAAGCAGATCCACCAGGTAAAGTTATACCACCTGAAAATTCAGATTTAAATCCAAATAATCCAGCATATTTTTGAGCTGTATCCATTTCAATAACCGATAATGCTGGAGAAACATTATAAACATGTGAATTGGTATTTAATATTGATAATAACATATCTGAAACAACACCAACATGATCATTTGAAGCGTATAATTTATCCATAAATCCAGGATTCCATGTTGAAACTGAATACTTTAAAATTCTTTTATACATTGTAAAAAAATCATCAGTGTCATTAATTCCATCCTCAGGAAATTTAAGAATAAGTTTTTTTTTTAATTCTTCAGGACAATTTACTTCCACCAATTTCCCATATTGCGATCTTTCCGCTGAATATGTACATAGTTCCTGAGCAGCATAATCAAGAAATTCTTGCAACTTCTTGTCAAATATTTCAATATTTGAATTAAATAACTTTATACTTTCTTGTCTTTCATTTGCACTTAAACTATTCTCTGACATTTTTTCAATATTTCAATAATAATAACTTATAATTTAAACAATTGTTAACAATTTAACACTTTGTTCAGTTCATATAGTCGCAAACTTATTAGTTTCCAGTAAAAGCCAAAGAAATTAATTAAATTATTATTTGTTGCTGAGGCAACTTGGTTTTTAAGCCTTATTCAAAATCATTTAAAATTCATATTCATAAACACTTTATTTATATTTATATTTCTATTTATATTATAATTTTTATTAGCAGTTCTATTTAAATATATTAATTATTATTTTATATATTTTTCTCCTTTTTCTTCTTTCTTTTTTTTTTTTAAATATATCGTACATACCTCAGAAATGGGACGTCGTCCCAATAAAGAAATAATTTTTGGAATGGAGTGGAACGTTACTGCAGCAACAGAAAGATTAAATAGGCATATTTCTTATTTAGATAATTACTTAAAATAGTAAGTAATCTAAGAGTGTTTACTATTTTTTAGAAAAAAACCGAAACAAAACGAGAAATGAGTAAACATTTAGATTAGTCTATATAGTTTATAGTCAATATATTTTTAGATATATTTATTTCTAACCAAGCACAAGCTATACTGAAAAATATAAAAATAATCTATAAAATGAAAAAGATAATCACATAAGCAACCATACAAGATGACTAACAATATATACATTGCAAAAATTATTACCTTATTTGTATAAAAGGCTTACAAATCAATTATAAAGTATCCGAATTGTTACCCGAATAGGAAAGAAATGCTTTCAGTTAAATAAATTATTATTCTAATAGGAAAGAAATGTGAGTGTCCCATTTCTGAGGTAACTATGGGTCAGGGCTCGTCAAAATCGGTTTTTCAGTTTTCATAGGGTCCAGGTTTTCCTACTAAAAATAAAAAAGTTATGTAAATACGATGTAATACATATAATTTAATTGCAAGAAAAATTTCTAAGCATCGTAATACTATATAAAAATATTGTTTACACTAAGCAAGGCTCGTCAAAATCGGTCACTACCAGACGAAATTTTGCTTAATACTGGTATTAGAGTGGTATTAAGAGCTTTAATACCAGTATTGGAGAAGGGAATTGATAATGCCAGCCATACTTTTTAGCCAGTGCAGCCAACTTAAAGATTTACATAAGCTATTTGTAATATATTACCTATCGTATATGTAAGGATCCCATCTCCAGTAGCAACACAAACCTAGACCTACGTAACCACAACAAATTAAAGGTTCCTGGAAGAATGGAATGGAACACGATATAAGACACTAAAATAATAAAACAATACAGAGGTCAAAGATAAGAATATAAATAGAGGCTGGAAGACGACAGTTTGGAGGACAACTTGGATTTGGAGGAAGTCTTGAACACAACCTGGAATTTACTATTACGTAGTTTTACGAAAGTACATAGTTAATTATACATTCTCATTACATCAGTTTACGTTGCAACACGAAAAACCCTTACACATGGTAGCGATGCTCGATTTTGATACGCCCATGCCGGCCGACAACAACACAATGCCTAGAATGGCCAACCCGTCTACTTACTCTGGAGAAAGAAACCCATGAATCATTAACAGATGGTTATACAAGATTGAGCTGCGACTCCCGCAACTTATAGAGACTTCATTGGAACCAACACTTTACGCGGCCTCATATCTAAAAGGTAACGCTGCTGTCTGGTACAGATCATTCTCAAACTTGCACCCTAACCCTACTTGGTCGGACTTTACCTGAGAAATCAAAACCCGGTTTGCGGAACCAAATTATATTGATAGGATAATCAATGATTGGTATCAGATCTCACAAACTAGTTCGGTCAGGAACTACAATGCCTGGTATCAGGAGCTTATCCTCGATTTACTGGCGAAGTTTAAAAACCAGCAGTTGCTCCTACATAAATATATAGAGGGTCTTAAACCCAACGTTCAATTACAATAAAACTCGCGGGACCAGCAACATTGTCCGAGACCATGGCGATGGCTGATCAAGCCGATAGCTTAATTTATGCCCCAACGACCAGGCCCAAGCCCCAATATTATAACAAATACGGCACAACAATGCATAACTCGGCAGACTACAGTGCACCCAGATATAACTCATCAAACCATTCTACGCCTAACTACAACCAAAACGCCTACCCAACTGACCCGACCCCGATAGATATTGACACAATTAAACTAAAATCGCTTACCGAGGAAGAGCGTCAGAAACTTAGAGCAATGGGTATTTGTTTCAGATGTAGAACTGGGAAACATTTAGCAAGAGACTGTCCCATGGCGGGAAAAGGCCCACGACAGTAGGCCTTGGGGCTCTTGACTGTCGTGAACTTAACCATGCCCCACCTATAAAGATAAATACGTTACACGTCCCATTCTCTCTTCACAAAAACATTCACATGTAAGGGAATCCCAATAGCCGTCTTACTGGACTCTGGAGCCATGGCATCCTGCGTCTAGGACCATGTGTCCCGGAGGCTAGGACTAATGGAATGGGATGTTGTAGCAACTAGGGCTACTGGGGTGATTGGTTGAGGTCGAGGCATAAAATTAGATAGAGCCGTAGCAATTAATATAAATTATCTTCATTTTAATAGAACAGTAAATGCATATATTACCTCTCGACAATTACGATGTAATATTAGGAGCACCGTTTATTAAAATGTATGGAAAATATATTAATTGGGAAACAGGAAGCTTCAAACCCCCAATCATCAAAAACTAATTACCACTAGCCCACTCAAACAATCTAACAAAAAACAAAAAATTCAAATCTCATGCACTCAACCAAAGAAATCCCTATGGAACTCCCTAAACATTGCCCGGAATTAGACAGGTTACCCAAGGAAAACACCGATATCCAAGGAATTACTATAGGAATAATTGAAACCCAACGACTCATCAAACAGAAATCCACCAGATACACCCCGATTTTGATACAAGAAGTACAAATTAATGAAACCGAAATCCCAAAGGAACTGCAAAAATACAATGACGTACTAACAAATGAATTACCCCGCACACTACCACCCCACCGCGACATAGAACACTCGATTGAATTAGAGGAAACCCATAAGATTCCTAATCGACAACCCTATCGAATGAGCTTCACCGAGCAAGACGAGCTCAAAAGACAACTAGAAGCAATGCTAAAACAAGGAATAATTCGGCCGTCTATTTCACCATATGGTTCTCCAGTACTCTTCGTAAAGAAAAAAGACGGCACACTGAGAATGTGTGTCGATTATCGTACATTGAACGTCTATACAATAAAGAATCGGTACCCTATCCTAGAATAGACGACGTATTAGACCAACTACAAGGGGCACAAATATTCTCTTCACTGGATTTATTATCGGGCTTCCATCAAGTCCGGGTCAGAGACAAGGAAACCCCGAAAACAGCCTTCAAAACGAAGTACGGCTTGTACGAATTTTTGGTCATGCCGTTCGGCCTATGCAATGCCCCTAGTACGTTCCAACGACTCATGAAACGCATACTACGCCCATTCCTGGAATCATTTGTCTGCGTATACTTGGATGACATAATAATCTACTCAAAGAACAAAGAAGAACACGTACGGCATGTAAAACTGGTCTCAGAGAAATTACGGGAATATAAACTATATGCAAAGCTAGCAAAATGTGAGTTCTTCAAAACTTGCCTCAGATACTTGGGGCATATTATCTCAGCTCAAGGGGTGCGCCCGACCCAACAAAGTCCAAGCCATTAGAGATTGGCCCACCCCAAAAAATGCCCATGATGTTCTATCATTCCTCGGCTTAGCAGGGTATTACAGGTGGTTTATACAGGATTATAGCAAAATTAGTTCGTCATTGCACGACCTCACTCATAAGGACACCAAGTGGAAATGGTCTAATAGCTGTGCCCAGAGCTTCAATAATCTAAAGGAACGTCTTACAACGGCCCCAGTACTTAGCTTGCCCTCAAGAAAAGAGACATTCATGGTACATACCGACGCATGCGACTATGCCATAGGAGCAGTCTTGCAACAAACAGTTAACGGAACTAAGATTACACAACCCATAGCCTACGAGTCCAAGAAATTACAACCGGCCGAACTGAAATATCCGGTGCGAGAAAAGGAGTTCCTCGCCGTTATTCACGCACTTAAGACATGGGCACATTACCTACGGGGAACCCGGTTTATACTATATACCGACCACCAATCTTTAAAATATATTGCATCTCAGAAGGCAACAAAACAAAGTAGCCGATGCGCTTAGTCGTGTCTATTTCAAGACACTAGACGTTAACTCACTGGCCGAAACAGAATTACACAGTGGTAACGAGTCCAGAAAAATCCAGAAATTTTCTGGATTATTTCTGGCTCCAGACTTTATGAGCACGGTTTGGGTCCAATATTACCCTAACTTGGAGTAATTATTAGTCAGCGAAAAACTAAAAAATTTTTAAAATTCTATCGACCTGGAGACAGAAAAAATCCAGAAAATGGGAATTGATACTGCCAGCCATACTTTTTAGTCAGTGTAGCCAACTTAAGGGTTTAAGTAAGCTATTTGTAATAAATTACCTACCGTATATAGTAATTATTTAGAAAATAGGAAAATAATTAGTTTTAATTAATTTTTAGTGTCATATATATATATGTATTTATTTGATCTACGATTTTTATAATCTTATTTTGTAATATTTTGCCTATTTAGGTAAGTAAGAAATATATTTATATAAACTACTTAATTATTATTACTACGAGGACAAGAACTACGGTTATGACCATGAATTCCACAATAACTATATCTGAGTCTTCTTTGAGGAGGCTCAGCTCTTTCAGCGGTAGTTGGAATTCTTCTAGTAGAGAAGAAGGTCTTCCTCTTTACTATGCAATGTTAGGAGGAGCAATAATAGGAATGTTACCCCGTATGAAATCTCGAACCGTTTTTTTTACATAATCTTGTAGTGAAGGATGAAATGAAGACATTTTTTCGGCTTGCAACGATAGT